>KV014861.1:53341-68019 GCA_001598015.1 Dorcoceras hygrometricum
GAAGATGTACATGTGACGATACAAATGATGACAACCACGTGTCAATCATCCGACGGCGCGTACAATATTTTGAAATGATTTTGAAAAGATTTTATCAAAAATTGCGAAATAGAACAAGTATTTTAAAATGATTTCAAATTTTAACCGCGAGGGTGAAAATAACTAGTTGGCACGAATGTTGTATATCGTCACAGCTGATTTTAATATATCGCTGAGTGTAGAGAAATATCTGATCACAAATAAGCATAAGCTGTGTATATGTGACATCTATGTATGTCCAGATCCCACATATTCAGCTGACTTAGCGCTTAACAATTCAGATCTTGGTTCCCCTTACGACTAAGATCCTCTCCAATGCAATATGTGTGAGACATGGAGTTGTGTTTAAGATTAATTTGTTGGAGTTAATCGGTGTTTAGAGAATCTTGGTGTTTTAAGATCTCTATTTGAATGTTTTTGTAGTAATTTCGGGTCAAATTCCTCACTTAGAACAATTCTCGAAGTTTTCGTATTTTTGAGATTTTGGGTAAAAGCTGGTTTTGTGAGCTAGCAGTTGGTCGGTGGCGAAAACCAGTCGTAGCGTGTAATTGTAACACGGGAGATCAAACACCATCGTTTTAGTGAAGTCTGGATGCGTTGTGTTAAGTGAAAGCTGGTGGCGTTTTTGTATCCAGCTGCTGCTTTGTTTCGTGTATTGAGGGCAAAACGACAGCGTTTAGTTTAGTTGGTGCGACGCCGTTTTGGTTGTTGCTCCTGGTACTATCTACGATGAGTGTTGCGTCTGGATGACCAGTCAAGAATAGATGTGAGACCTTAATCTGTTAAGTAAGATTAATTGTGGAAATTAATCGGTTGATTTGAGGTTTGTGGTTTAGACTCTCTGTTGGTGTTTAAGTGGCATTTTCGGGTCGATTTCATTCCTTAGAACGATTTTGGTGATTTTTTGTTTTTTTAAATTTGGGTGCCTGCTGGTGACAGCTTTGATGACGTCATGCTTTATGTTGGCATCGAAGTTGCTGATGTAAGCTTTGCTGCTGGTAGATTAGCGCACATTGTTCTTTGTTTTGGTAGCTGGCGACAGCAGCGCTTACGTGGATTTCAGCAGGAGAGCGCTATAGGATTTCGAAACGGTGATGTTTTGGAAAGCAACGGTTGATTTATATCTGTCAGCAGATAGTTCCTGTAGCAGGTATAAGACGTCGTCGTTTGGGTTAGTATAGGCGGTGTCGTTTTGAGGAACCAGTCGATGGTTTATGTTACCTGCTGATAACAGATATGTCGACGTAAGAATTACTGTTGAGCGTTGTGTGTGGATGACGTAGACTTTACTGTCGTCAGTCGATGGGTGTTATCGCGTTATTTGTATGCCTGCTGGTTGTCAACGCGGGTCAACCTTCCTGTAGCGCAAAGAGGATGCGACGTCGTTTGAGTTAGTTGCAACGCCGCGTATTGATGTTGCTGCTGGTAGCAGCAGGGGGTAGTGTTTTATGTTGTTTTGGTCTTGCGAGTGGATGTCCAGCTGCTGGCAGTAGGAACAGTGGATTTTAGGCGACGCCGTTTTGGCTTAGCGTTAGAAGCCCTTTTGTTATTGTTGCTGCTGGCAGTCGAGGGTCGTTAATTGTGGAGAATACGTCGACTGTTGCTCCTGCTAGTTTTGTCGGTGGAAATGCGCTCTTGCTGGTAGCAGCAGTTAAGAGTTTTATAAATAGCAAGACTTGGTCTTCGTTGTGGATTATTAGTTCCCATACTTAGAAATATTTCCCCGATTTTCGACCCCTGTTTCTCAAACCCTCGTTACTATTCACCGTGAGCTATTCCGGTGGATTCCCGTCGTTTCCGGTGGTTGTTTTGCTCGTGCGAAGTAGCTTTGGACTCCTCTCGAGAAGCTCTACCATTCTACACCAGTTTTAGAAGCTGTAATTGGCTAGTCAAGGAACGCGAAGTTGCTGCCGTTCGAGTGTTGCGTCGACCGGGTAGAACTACGTTCTGGTCTTCGGTGAGACCTTGTTCCTAGCCATAGTTTTAAGCTTCTCGTTTAACTGTTGAGGTATATTGGGCAGCTGGTTGAGTGTGACTCCCGGCCGTGAGCTTGTTTAGCATACCGTTAGATTTATGTTGTGTATGCCGTGTGTTTATCAGGCTTTTACCAGAGTCTTCGGGATTCCTTGTGGTAGCCAGCGTGTGCTAATTATAGCTCAGAAGAATTAAGGTACGGATCTGAGCTTGATGTAGCTTGGAATTGGCATGAGATATTATGCGTGGCTGCTGGGATATTTCGGTGAACCTATCTGTGTATTGTTTGCTGAGCATTGGTGTTTATGCAAGCTGTTTGTATGTGAGTTGCATACACGCATTTGTTCATACATATTTCAGATCCCTTGCGTATCGTATTTTGCAGCCTTGTATCTTGTATTGCTATTGTTGATTCTTACCAGGATGCGAGGGCGAGCGGCGATACCGCACTCTCATCTCCCTGCTGGGATCGTTAGCCACCATGCGCCGAGTGGTTAACTACCACAGTTCATGGGCGAGGCAACAACAGGTTGAGCTGTTTGATGCATCTGGTATTTGGGTGTAGTGTCATGGCGAGTGGCTCATTACCACACTGTGAACACACCCCGTGGCCACTATTCGTTGTTGATGATTCTTGGAGCTATGTTTGAGTTCTTTAGCTCCCTTGAGGGTCGAGCTTTCCGTTGATATCCGGTGTCTCATGCATAGCATCTGCATTTTATCTTATGCATTTCCTTAGTTGTTTCTTTTGCTCTCCGTACTGGGGTTTGAGCCCATGTCCCTCTGGGGCTTGGTTTGTTTCCTTGTTTGTGTTGTTTTCAGGAAACCCAGGTTTTACAGCTGGTCGTGGTTTTAACCCAGCTGGTGGTGCCCCGGGAGGTGTTTAGCGTGTCCCAGTTGCGTATAGCATATTTATATATATGTATCAGTTAGCCAGGGGGATGCCCTGTGCTTTGTTGTTGTATATCGTTGGGGAGTCTGGTACATGTTATTTGTGTCTGGTTGGTATGCTAGCATTCGTGGTTTTGTAACTGGGAACTTATTTTGAGTATCGTTCTATTTTAAATTATATGTTTTAAACCGTCGGACCTAAAAGCGAAAATTTTACCTACTTTTTGATAAGCTTCCGCATGTGTTTGGGTTTTTACTCTGTTTAGAGCACGAGGCCTGACAATCCTTATCCTTCATGGGGACCCTTTCGGTTGTCATAACTTAAAACAATTCTTAAAACAATGTTCTGCTCTTTCTTTTCTTTCGTAAATCTGTTTTCTTTCTTCCTCGTACGATTTACTGCTTTTTCGTCGTTTGATGATGTTCTGAGAATGATTGAGGATTCTCTGTAATGCTTGCGAAGATGAAAACTGAATAAATTTGCTAGTTGAATCTGTCAGTTAACTCGAATAATTCATATGAATTGAAGCATAAATGAATAAGAAATCAAATTCTGAAATTTCGTTATCTGTTGAAGAAAATGAACAGTAACTATCTACTGAAATATGGACGGTTTCTGTCAACAGATATCACTTTTTGGGAAACGAGGTTACTGACGACAGATACCATTCTATGGAAATAAAGTTACTTTCAACAACTACTGTAATAGTAGATAACTGATGATAGTTGCTGAAAGGTAATGAACAGTAGGTATCTACCAACAGATATTACTCTATGGGAAACGAAGGTTGCTGTCAGCAGTTAGCAACTGATGAACATCCACGAAAGCTGACAACAGCTAGACATAATCAACGCAACTGCTGAAATCTATACTTAGAATATTTTCAACAAAAAAATATCAGTCGTGGTATAAGAACCAGATTTCAGACTTAACCAGGTGAATGACGATGGTTTTCCTTTGCTGACGACAGATACCATTCTATGGAAATAAGTTACTTTCAACAACTACTGTAATAGTAGATAACTGATGATAGTTGCTGAAAGGTAATGAACAGTAGGTATCTACCAACAGATATTACTCTATGGGAAACGAAGGTTGCTGTCAGCAGTTAGCAACTGATGAACATCCACGAAAGCTGACAACAGCTAGACATAATCAACGCAACTGCTGAAATCTATACTTAGAATATTTTCAACAAAAAAATATCAGTCGTGGTATAAGAACCAGATTTCAGACTTAACCAGGTGAATGACGATGGTTTTCCTTTGTCTGAAGAATTCAAAATATCTGAAGAAATTTCTGGAAATAATCGAATAAACTACTTGTAAGCTACTTCGATGGAATTTCTGAAGAAAACTCAAGAATCTACTGGATGAACATCAGCAAACCATTTTCTAAAACATTTCTGGATCAAAATATAGTAAAACGCAACTTTCATAAAAACAGAGCATAAAATTTTCTGAAATTTTGAAGAACAGCCGAAGCCATCTTCCTTTATTTAAAATCTCATATAAACATGCAAACAGAATTGAATATATGCTTCCACCGAGTGAGCAAGAAACAGAGTTTACTTGCCTGGATTCTGCAATACAACAACAGCGGAAAGTCCAGCAAATTTCTTACGCACCGCTCGTCTTCTTTTAAAAACTTTGAAAGGATTTTGTTCGGCTTCTTCAGAGAGAGTACCGCTTCAAAGTAATTTGATTTGAAAGTAATGATGCATGAAGCAGCTTATCATCCTATTTATATGATTTAAAATGCCTAAGGAAGGAAAACACTTTTAACCAATATGCAACAGAAATCTTAAAAGCGCACTCTGTTTGAAAATAAAATGATGCATATGGAAACCGAACAAATTTTAGTTAAAACAAAGAATTCGATTGGCTTGCAGAAATCGACTAGACACCTGCTGAAATTGTATTCCTAATATCTGAATATTAACCCAAAACATAATGAAGGCTGATAAATGCGTAAACATGAAATCTGAAATTTAGCTTCTAAACAAAGAAAGCCAAACAATATCTGATACTTGAAACTCAACTGAAATTAGAGTTGAATAACATAACAATGTAATCCTTTAAATCTCATAACTTACTAATTGTGAACTATAGAAATGTCTGGGCGTTATAATCTACCCCTCTTAAAAAAATTTCGTCCCCCAAATTGCTTACTTAAAAAAAATTTGGATAGCTTTTCTTCATATCAGCTTCGACCTCCCAAGTAGCTTCCCTTTCAGTGTGATTTGCCCACTGAATTTTAATCATTGGAATGGTTCTGTTTCTTAACTTACGATTCTCTTTTGCTAAAATCCTCTCTGGAATTTCTTCGTAAGTCAAGTCCGACGCTAACTGGATGGGTTCATAACTGAGTACATGTGAAGGGTTTGCAATGTACTTTCTAAGTGCTGATATATGAAACACATTGTGAACCGTAGACATCTGAGGAGGTAACGCTAATCGATATGCTAAAGTCCCAATTCGCTCTAATATCTGAATGGTAAACAAACCTGGGACTTAGCTTCCCCTTTCTACCAAATCTGATAACACCTTCATTGGCGATATCTTTAAGAACACATGATCTCCTACTTCAAAATTTAAATCTCTGCGATGACTATCTGCATAACGTTTCTGCCTACTCTGAGCAGTATTCATTCGATCACGTATTATTTTAATTGCTTCAGCAGTTTGCTCTACAATATCAAGTCCTATCTCCTTTCACCTATATCATCACAAAGAATCGGCGAACGACATTTCCTACCATACAGAGCTTTGTATGGTGCCATTTCTATCGAAGCTTGGTAACTATTGTTGTAGGTGAATTCAATCAACGGTAACTTAGAATCCCAACTATCTGAAAAGTCAAGAACACTAGCCCGTAACAAATCTTCCAGTACTTGGATAACTCTTTCTGATTGTCCATCGGTTTGAGGATGCAACGCTGTACTGAAATTTAATTTAGTTCCTAAAGCTTTGTGTAAACTTTTCCAGAATCTTGAAGTAAATCTGGGATCTCTATCAGATACTATAGAGCTTGGTATCCCGTGAAGTCTAACTATTTCCTTGATATATAATTCAGCATACTTATTCAAGTCATAAGTTGTCTTAACAGGTAGGAAATGTGCAGTTTTAGTTAATCTATCAATGATAACCCAAATTGCATTAAATCCCTGGAATGTTCTTGGAAATCCTACAACGAAATCCATCGCTATATTGTCCCACTTCCACACTGGTAGAGGAAGAGGTTTTAACATCCCAGCTGGTCTCTGATGTTCTGCTTTAACTTGTTGGCACGTTAAACATTCAGCGACGAATCTACAAATATCGCGCTTCATCCCTGGCCACCAAAACAAAGTTTGCAAATCCTTAAACATTTTTGTTCCTCCTGGATGAATTGAATACGGTGAGTTATGGGCTTCCTTCATAATCTCATTGCCCAAATTATCTGTGCGCGGTACCCACAACCGACTCTGGTATTTCACAATTCCTTCCTCTACTGTATACAGATTTGTTCCTCTGTTTTCGTCTTGTCTTCCATTTCTGAAGCTGATCATCCTTCGCTTGACCTTCTCGAATCCGATCTTTTAATGTTGATTGGATTGTAAGAACCGATAACTTAGCAGCATTTTCCTTCTTCAATATCCCCAGTTCAAATATGTTGATTTCTAACGCTAAAGGAATCTGATCGAGATTTGCGCTAAACCCACGTTTCTTCTGCTTAGAGCATCAGCTACTACATTAGTTTTACCTGGGTGATAGCTGATTACACAGTCGTAATCTTTAACCATTTCAAGCCATCTTCTTTGTCTCATGTTTAGATCTTTCTGGGTAAAGAAATACTTAAGGCTTTTGTGGTCTGTGAAGATATCGCATTTTTATCCATAAAGGTAATATCTCCAGATCTTTAATGCGAAAACCACGGCTGCTAATTCTAAGTCATGCGTAGAATAATTCTTTTCATGAATCTTCAGCTGTCTAGAAGCATAAGCGCTTACTTTCTTGTCTTGCATCAAAACAGTTCCTAGTCCTACCTTCGACGCATCGGTATATATTACAAAATTTCCACTTGCTGATGGCAGCGTCAAAACAGGGGCCTCTACTAACGCTATTTTTAACTTCTAAAAACTGGCCTGACATTCATGAGTCCACTTATACTTGACATCTTTCTTAGTCAAGGCGGTTAATGGAACAGCAATCTTGGAAAATCCTTCAATAAATCTTCGATAATAACCTGCCAATCCTAAGAAACTACGAACATCCGATACACTCTTAGGCACAGGCCATTCTTTAATAACTTCTAATTTTGAAGGATCTGCTTCTATTCCATTCTTCGAAATAATATGACCCAAAAAAATACAACCTTCTCAATCAAAAATTCGCACTTACTGAATTTTGCAAACAATCGTTTAGTTCTTAAGATTTGCAAGATTTCTCTAAGGTGATCTTCGTGCTCACATCTATTCTTCGAGTAAATCAGTATATCATCTATGAATACGATGACAAATTTGTCCAGAAAAGGCTGAAATACTCTATTCATCAAATCCATAAAAACTGATGGCGCATTAGTCACTCCAAAGGGCATAACTAAAAATTCATAATGGCCATATCTGGTCCTGAAAGCTGTTTTGTACACATCTACTTCTTTTATTCGTAGTTGATGATATCCCGACCTTAAATCTATCTTTGAGAACACAGCAGCTCCTCGTAGCTGATCAAATAAATCATCTATCCTAGGGAGAGGATACTTATTTTTAATCGTCAGCTTATTCAATTCTCTATAATCTATACATAAACGCATACTACCGTCCTTATTCTTCACGAACAGTACTGGCGCTCCCCATGGTGAAGTGCTGGGTCTGATGAACCCTTTATCCAAAAGATCTTGGATTTGCTCTTTCAGCTCTTTCATCTCTTTAGGGGCAAGTATGTAAGTAGGCTTAGAAACTGGGGCAACTTCTGGTACTAAATCGATAGTGAATTCTAATTCGCGATTTGGGGGTAAGCCTGAGACATCTGCTGGAAAGACGTCTTGAAACTCTCTTACGATATGTACATCTTCCAAATTACTTTTCTTTTCAAGTTATCAGGATAGGACATTCACTAGAAACCCTTGGTATCCCTTGCTTAAACATCTTTGGGCCTTAACGACTGATATTATCTTAGGAGTACCATTAAACTTATCGGCTTTGAACAAAAATGAAGTTCCACCAGGTAGTTTAATTTGAACAGACCTCTGCTTAAAGTCTATAACAGCTTCGTACTTGGTTAACCAATCTATTCCCAATATAAAATCGAACTCAAGCAGGGGTAACACTATTAAATCAGCGAAAACGGTATTCCCTTGTAACTTAAGTTCTATATTTCGCAATATTAGATTGGTTACTATGATTTCTCCTCAAGGAAGCTGAACACAGTATCCTACTTCTAATGTTTCTGGTTGATCAGCCAATTTCTTAGAGAATCTATCTGATACAAATGAATGAGTTGCACCAGAATCTAACAGTGCTACCATAGACATGTTGGCAACAGAAATCTTACCGGTCACCACCGTGGTATCTGCTGGGGCTTGATCAGCAGTCATTACGTAAGCCCTGCTGGTAATGAGTTGCTGTTTCTAAGAACAGTTTCTCGACATATGGCCTGGCTTGCCACAAGTATAACACACATTCTGCCTAAGAAGACACTGTCCCTTATGAGTCTTCTTGAAAATGGGACATGGCTGCCTATTTCCAGTGTTTGGAACAACAGATATGGGTTGAGCAGCAATCGGTCCTTTCCCTTGCGACCCTTGCTGATTGCTATTTTGCTTCTTGAACTTCCTGCGATCATTTTGCTGGAAAGCTTGTCTCTTTAACTGTCTTTCATCATCGATCGCCTTCCAGTCTTGTTCTGCCCGCAGAGATTTATCTACAACGGCTCTGTAATCCACGGGTTCTGCCAACCTAACATCATGTTTAATCATGGGCTTCAACCCATTGATGAAATGGCGAAGCTTGGCATCAGCATTCGTCCCAATCAGTGGAACAAAATAACATCCCCTCTCAAATTTCCGGATATAGTCCCGCATTGCCATTCCTTCTTGTTTGAGAGTTAAAAACTCACTCTGCAATTTTTCTCTCACGTCTACAGTAAAATATTGTTCAAAGAAGACCCTTTTAAATTCTTCCCAGGTAAGAATTTCCAAGTCCACCGTTAACTTGGCTCCTTCCCACCACATCATCGCATCTCTCCTCAGCATGTAAATTGCACACCGAGGTCTCTCCAGTTCTGTGAGATGCAGATATTCAAATATCACTTCCATAGATTTGATCTAGATTTCTGCTATAAGCGGATCAGTAGTACTAGAAAATTCCTGAGGTCGCTGCCTCCTGAATCGCTCTTGTGGATCCTCTCTGCTAATTATTCTACTCGACGACTGACCATTCCCATTAGCGGTTTGGTCAACTAATCGCTCTAACAGTTGAGCCATGCTGTTGAGAACAGGATTCATTGCCTCAGACTCACTATCTCTGTCTGAAGCATCTCTTCTGCCTCTACCTCGTCCTGAAATTTCTGTAAACATAGCCCAAATCCACCACAATTTTATTATGAGAGATTACTTTATTCTAGAACATGAATTAAAACTCACAAATTTAGAAGTGGCTGGAGAGATTTGCTCAGACTGTAAGTGTGTTTATCTCAAGGACCATGCTCTGACACCAACTGTAACGACCCTCTCTTTTGTTAATGAAATTTAGAAGTTTAGGGTTCGAATTGAAAGACCAAAGAATTTCGATCTTGACTAAATAATAAGTCGTTACTAATTTCTGGGTTAAATTGCGAATATGATCAACTTGCAACTACTGGGATGTGTATCAAGCCGGAACGTTAACGTGTGAGAAGAGAAAGCCAAAAGCTAATAAACACTTCGATTAATATAACAAAAAGGGTGGAATAGACAACTACTGCTTAACTGTCTGTAGTAATACAAAATTTCTACTGCTGAAATTTCTGAAGTACAAAACAGAAATGGGAGAACACATCAGAAAGACGTCCACGATAAACACCTCCTTCCTTTCTGTTCATCTCTCTCTAGCTCCTTACTGATCATTACATGCACTCAATGTGTGAGACCTGGAATTATTAATTACGATTGATTGTTGAAATTGATCGGTTGCTTAGAGATTTTGTGGTTTAGAATCTCTGTTTCGATGTGGAGTTGTAGTTTTTGGGTCGATTTCCCTCCTTAGAACAATTCTGGAGATTTTTGTAATTTTGGGTTTAGAGGTATCTGCTGGTAGCAGATTTGATGACATCATGCTATATGTTGGCATCGAAGTCACTGACGTAAGCTTTGCTGTTGGTTGTTTAGCGCGTTTTGTATCGCGGGGGATTGATACGCTGTCGTATTGAGGTTGGCAAGGTCTGTCAGCAGGTGGTGTTGTTAGAGTAACGTTGTGCGAGATCTGGCGACAGCAACGCTTACGTGGATTTCAGCAGGAGCGCGCTATAGGATTTCGAAACGGTGACGTTTTGGAAAGAAACGGTTGATTTATATCTGTCAGAAGATAGTTCCTGTAGTGGGTATAAGACGTCGTCGTTTGGGTTAGTAGAGGCGACGTCGTTTTGAGGACCCAGTCGTTGGCTTGTTATCGCTTTTGGTTGTAGCGCCCAGCTGCTGGAAGATAGGATGACGTATCCTATGTGACGCCGTTTCATTTAGTTGAAACGCTGCGTTTTGGTATTGCGTTATTCCAACCAGTCGATGGTTTTTGTGACCTGCTGATGGCATATATGCTGACGTGCCCTATGCGACGTCGTTTGGGTTAGTTGCGGCGACGCCGTTTTGATTTGCATTAGAGGGCATTTGTGTTAGAGTAGATGCCCAACTAGCCAACTTGTGGCGTGTGGGTTTATAGACTCTTGTATATGACAATATTTATATATGATATTCGCATTTATTTATATGGCATTCTTTACTTTCATTGTGTTGTATGATGATTAACAATTGCGTTGAGTTAATACCTAGAATGCACTGTAGTGTATGTTAGATGTGATAGTGGGTATGACGACTATCATGAAACACATCTAATAGTCACTGTGTATTCTGAATTAGTTCCTAGTCGATTGGGAAAAATGAGGATAAGGCCACCCGAGCTCGAGACTAGTATCTGCGATGCAAAGTACCATGTTTCATTGGTTGGGAACATTGTGATGTTCTGAGCATGCAGATAGATAGTGACTTGGTGATCTATCGAACTACCCTCGTTCGGACTTTCCAAGTGGTTACCATTTGGTTGGGAACATTGTGATGTTCTGAGCATGCAGATAGATAGTGACTTGGTGATCTATCGAACTACCCTCGTTCGGACTTTCCAAGTGGTTACCATTTGTCGAGTGGATAAGTCCGAGGTCTTGGTTGTACTGATTAGTCCTCACGACTCGAAACGTCATTGAGACTCTACATGATAGGCGTCTCACTTTGACTCATTTGCCGACTCACTTGGGGTCATTAGGCGGCGGGATTGGGTGAGACCCCGATGCATGTAGGAGTCGATGCATCGTTGTCGAGGATTCACCGCTCGCAGACATGCGTGGATATCCTATGATATCTGAGGGGATAATAGTGTATAAATCTCTGGACAGAGTACTAGAAGTGTTTGAGGTAAATGGGTTTACCTAGTTACACTCGCGATGTCACTATTCGATCTCCAAGATGTATGCATAGATATCGGATCTTTAGCGACTCTCGATTTATCAATGGTCGATGATCTGATCGGGATATATGGATTGAAAGGACCGTACTGTATGCTAACCACGACCAACTGGTTCTTGTAGGCACTATCAGTGATACCTAGGGGATCATGGGGCGATGTTGCTAGACGCTCTTACCATGATCTGATGGGCAAGTTCGGAATTGTGATTCCGGAGCCGTAATGGTTGTGGGCCCACGGCTAGCTGTATCCCTGAACCATTGAGGCTCACACAAGTACTGGATTCAAGATTCCCGCACGGATACTGAGCTCAATGTGTTGAGCATAGGAGGAGGATTTTGGAAGTGCGACTTCCTAAAATCAACATGGGTCAAATCGTGATTTCCCGCTATTGAGGGGCAAAACGGTCATTTTGCACTGGGGTTCTGAAAAATGGTTTTTCAGATCATAGTATTCAGTTTTGGAAACTGAGTCGATCGGTCCGATTTGATCGGTGATTGGAGTTATGATGAAGTCACGATGATAGGGATGAACCGAATGTTCATACGTTGGACCCAGGCCCGTTGGGCCGGTCCAAGTTTATCACTAGTCTACTTAATGAAGACTTGGAGGCTTTAATCAACACACTTGATTACACTATACCCTAACCCTAGCTCCAAATCTCTCGGCCGCCCCCCTCCTCTCCAAGCCTCACGCACGCCGCCGCCTTGCGCCGCCGCGCCGCGCCTCCGCCTTTGCCCCTCGTCGGAATTTGTTCCGGCCAACTTTTCGAGGAGAATTCGTCCGCGCTGATCTCGTCAGGCCTTCTAGTGCAGGCTGACGAAGGAGTCTCCCTTCCGGTCATGGACCTGATTGACGTAATCTACTGCCGCCTACCGTGAAGTGCCGGTTTCCTCGTGAAACTGGTCGGAGCCAGGCGCCTAGACGCCAGCAAGGTAACTGACTAAAAACCCTATGAATGGTTCATATTGTGTTATTTTTAAATTGTATTGAACGTTTCCCGGCCTAATTTTGTTCTTCCGCTGCCTCGCCGGGAGACGGGATCCGGATCCGCCACGGTTCCCCAACAGTGGTATCAGAGCTATGGCTCGGATCCTTCAATACAATTGTGCCATATTGTATCTAATCTTGAATTTAAGATTGAACAAAACAAAAAAAAAATTTTTGTTGATGATGGCCGCCGACCGCCGCCATGGGCGACGGCAACCAAGCGCCGCTGCGCGCATATGCGCGCCTGCCGTGCATAAAGGCCAGACGCTGGGCGCCATCTCGCGCAACGGTTGCGCGATCGATGGCCCTCTGCCCGCGCACTGGTTGCGCGTCTCGATGGGCGGCCGTGAGTTGCTACTCCCCGCGTGCTGGTCGCGCGAGAGGCGGCGCCTAGTCGCGCGCTGGCCGCGCGATTGCGGCATGCTGGCCGGCCGTTGGGACACCGCTGGTCGCGCGAGGAGGCTGGTTGCTGGACGTTATGTGCGTCGCGCTTGGCGCGACAGCGCGCGGCCTTGTGCCGCACGCTATATGGCGGCGGCCGCCGCCGTGCGGCCGCCGTCCGGCGAATCTCCGGCGTCGTTGCGATTGCTAATTTCCTTCTAGGTTTTGTTCGGGCCTGTCCCGGGCAGCCCGTGAAGTTTTCGGGCCGATATTCGATATCGGGCCCATTTGGTCAATTTTGAAATTTTTGAGATTTTGCGCCATAAATTGTTTTTGGCCCTATACGATGCAATTAAAATTGCAAAATACGATTTTAATTTTGAAATATGATTTTGTTGATTAAAATTTGATTTTATCTACAAAATACGATTTTATTTATAAAATGCGATTCGTAATTAAAATATGATTTTGTGGATAAATAATTTGTTTATTTAAATTTATGCATGTTAATTAGATTATCTGCATGATTGGGATGATCGAGAGCCGTGCCCAATGTGTTAGGTGTATGCAATAGGTTTTGTATGATTTCGGTTTGTAAATATTATTGATTATCATTTTAAGTGGGCCTGTTTGTGGCCCGTTCCCACCCCTTAAAAAATGTATCCCTTATATGTCATGGTATATTTAAATGTAAATTACTAGATTTAGTGGGAGGACATCCGAAGACGGTGGACAATGACGATCAAAGATATTGAAGACCGAAGATCTGTAAAACCGAAAGCATTGTAATAGGTTTGCATTGCATGTTGCATTACCCCTAGGATTGGACCCAGGTCCGTGGCTGGCAACCACGGACCGCATAGCTCTCACGATCGATCATCCCAATGTTTATATATATGTGATATATAATTAGATGAATCCGCATGTTTTAAATTTGATTTAAAATATTTGCATGAGACCAAAGTTTTCAAAAATAAAATCCCTCGTTTTAAATATGATTTAAAACTAATATCAAGATAAATGTTTATTGGATAAACTAAAGGGAATTTAAATTTGTTTAAATTTCCCTACCTTCCATCAACAATGGGTGTACGTCGATGCTACCCGTATACATGGCCCGGCTCATATTATTGAGGGGGTCATGTATGCCGGAAAGCTGTCCACGTCATTGACAATTGTTGTGAGTAGGTTGGAACTCCCTTTAACGTTGGCTCATATTATTGGGGACATTAAGGGGACCGTACTTCACGACTCAACATTGATGGGTCATCTTGACACGTGATAGTAAACGGCGTCATATTATTGGGCCCTTACTGGACGTGAGGTGAATACAGGGAGGTTGCACCGGTTGCAATCGGAAACTACCTTTTGGGGGTCATGGATGGCTGATATTATTCGGGTCCATGATCGCTTGATTTGGCTCCGTGTACCCACTAAAGAAACCTGTTTTCTCGATTTCATTAGAGGGTGGTGAAATCGTTAAAATAGTGGGAGGATAATTCATAAAACTAAATGACCATGTTTTATGTCTTAGCGTTTATTTTATATATAGTTAGTAATGAATGTCTGTTTTCTTTTCAGTATAACTGCTATAAAAATGGTTTCGATAAAAAATCCACTTGCTGCTATACTGGATAGCAACAGGTTCACTGGTCTTAACTACCAAGACTGGCTCCGCAACCTCAATCTTGTATTGGCTTCGGAGAAACTTCT
>KV014861.1:77472-97661 GCA_001598015.1 Dorcoceras hygrometricum
CACAAGGAGCACTTGGAAATGGTTCTTCAGAGGTTGAGAGAGCAGCAGTTGTATGCGAAATTTTCCAAGTGCGAGTTTTGGTTAGATCGCGTGGTATTTCTGGGTCATGTCATTTCAACGGATGGCATTTCTGTGGATCCCAGTAAAGTGGATGCTGTTTTGAACTGGGAGCGACCGATAAATGTATTTGAGATTCGCAGTTTCTTAGGTCTGGCTGGCTATTATCGTCGCTTCATTGAAGGATTCTCTAGTATAGCGAAGCCGATGACCCAATTGACCAATAAGGATAGGCGGTTTGTTTGGACTGAGCAGTGTGAGAATGCGTTTCAGCTGCTCAAGGAAAAGTTGACTACTGCGCCTGTGTTGGCTCTGCCGTCCGGTTCAGGTGGTTTCGTTGTTTGTTCTGACGCTTCGCTCAATGGATTGGGTTGTGTGTTGATGCAGAATGGTAGAGTCATTGCGTATGCCTCGCTGCAGTTGAAACCGCACGAGACTCGTTACCCAGTTCATGATTTGGATTTAGCAGCGGTGGTCTTTGCGTTAAAGATATGGCGTCACTACCTGAATGGCGAGCAGCTTATGGTGTACTCCGACCACAAAAGTTTGTAGTATCTGTTCTCGCAGCCTGACTTGAACATGAGACAACGCCGGTGGATGGAGTTGTTAAAGGACTTTGACTGTGAGATTAAATACCAGCCTGGGAAGTCGAACGTAGTGGCCGATGCGTTGAGCAGGAAGGCGAGTGAGATGCTGGCTTCGTTGTACATCTCTAAGGATCAAGAGCATCTCAACACTACAGGTTGGAGATTCTACCCGGCTGAGGATTGTGTGATGGTTTCATCGTTCCAAGTGGAACCGCAGATTGTTTCCAGCATTTGAGCAGCTCCAAGGACCGATCCGTCTATCCACGAATTGAAGTTGAAAGTCAGAGCTGGCGAACTTGAGGACTATTCCGTCTCGTCCGATGGATGCTTGAGGTTTCGTGGCAGGTTGGTTGTGCCAAACCTCATTGATTTGAAGGAGGAGATCCTTCGTGAGGCGCATTGCAGCAGACATATTGTTCATCCTGGTGCACGGAAGATGTACCATGCTTTGAAGCCGCACTTTTGGTGGGCTGGCCTGAAGAGTGACGTTGCTGGTTTTGTCGCTCGTTGTTTAAACTGCCAGATGGTAAAGGCCAAAAGGATGAGACCCAGTGGTCTGTTGCAGAGTTTAGAGGTGCCCCAATGGAATTGGGAGCACATTGCGATGGATTTCGTGACGCATTTGCCTCGTTCCAGCCGAGGATGCGACGCTGTTTGGGTAGTTGTAGACCGTTTCTTGAAGTCTGCACACTTCATTCCCTATGGGATGACCTTCTCGTTGAAGAAGATGGCGAAGCTGTACGTTGATTTTGTTGTTAGATTGCATGGTGTGCCCGTTTCGATCGTTTCTGACCGAGATCCGAGGTTTACTTCCAGGTTTTGGAAGAATTTGCAAACAGGTTTGGGAACCAAATTGGCGATGAGTACCGCGTATCACCCCCAGACAGATGGCCAATCTGAGCGAACTATCCAGACATTGGAGGATATGTTGCGTGCTGTTGTGTTGGATTTCGGAGGTAGCTGGCAAGACGCGTTGTCTTTGGTCGAGTTTTCTTACAATAACAGCTACCAAGTGACAATTGGCATGGCGCCTTTTGAGGCTTTGTATGGCCGCAAGTGCAGATCGCCAGTGTGTTGGGAAGAAGTGGGGGAGAAGCAGCTATCTGCCCCGGACTTTGTGCAGCAAATGAAAGATCATGTCGATCTAATTAGACAGCGGATGAAAGCTGCCCAGGATCGCAAGCCAGCTTTGGACGCAAGGGAAAGTTAGCCCCTCGTTATGTTGGTCCGTATGAGATTGTCGAGAGGATTGGCCCTTTAGCGTATCGGTTGTTGTTGCCATCAGAGTTGTCCTCTCTTCACGATGTGTTCCATGTGTCGATGTTGAGGAAGTATGAGCCAGATCCGTCTCATGTGCTTGGAACTGACGAGGTAGAGCTAGATCAGTCGTTGAGCTATCAGGAATATCCTTTGCAGATCCTTGGCAGAAAAGACAAACAGCTGAGGAATAAGACCATTCCTCTAGTAATGGTGCAATGGAGCAAGCATGGAAGGGAAGAAGCTACTTGGGATCTGG
The DNA here is from genome assembly GCA_001598015.1 of Dorcoceras hygrometricum. Taxonomy (NCBI): domain Eukaryota; kingdom Viridiplantae; phylum Streptophyta; class Magnoliopsida; order Lamiales; family Gesneriaceae; genus Dorcoceras; species Dorcoceras hygrometricum. The sequence continues at coordinate 79,633 of KV014861.1, forward strand.
AAGAAAAGATGCAGCGCGAGTGGCCGCATCTGTTTGAGTAGCTGTTGAGCTAGATTATCCAGTAGCTTGTAGTTTTGCTGTATTCCTTCCCTAGATGTTGTAAATTGTTTGCTCAGTTATCTTGAACTCTTGGCCTTGTGTTGGGCGAGTTCTGGTGTTAGTTTTTAGTTTCTATTCTGGTCTATGCTGTTGTTTTGTTGATTCAGAATTGTTGTTTGATTTCGGGGACGAAATCCTTTTTAGTGGGGGAGAGTTGTGAGACCTGGAATTATTAATTACGATTGATTGTTGGAATTGATCGGTTGTTTAGAGATTTTGTGGTTTATAATCTCTGTTTCGATGTGGAGTTGTAGTTTTTGGGTCGATTTCCCTCCTTAGAACAATTCTGGAGATTTTCGTAATTTTGGGTTTAGAGGTATCTGCTGGTAGCAGATTTGATGATGTCATGCTATATGTTGGCATCGAAGTCGCTGACGTAAGCTTTGCTGTTGGTTGTTTAGCGCGTTTTGTATCGCGGGGGATTGATACGCTGTCGTATTGAGGTTGGCAAGGTCTGTCAGCAGGTGGTGTTGTTTGCGTAACGTTGTGCGAGATCTGGAGATAGGAACGCTTACGTGGATTTCAGAAGGAGCGCATAGGATTTCGAAATGGTGATGTTTTGGAAAGTAACGGTTGATTTATATCTGTCAGTAGATAGTTCCTGTAGTGGGTATAAGACGTCGTCGTTTGGGTTAGTAGAGGCGACGTCGTTTTGAGGACCCAGTCGTTGGCTTGTTATCGCTTTTGGTTGTAGCGCCCAGCTGCTGGAAGATAGGATGACGTATCCTATGCGACGCCGTTTCATTTAGTTGAAACGACGCGTTTTGGTATTGCGTTATTCCAACCAGTCGATGGTTTTTGTGACCTGCTGATGGCAGATATGCTGACGTGCGCTATGCGACGTCGTTTGGGTTAGTTGCGGCGACACCGTTTTGATTTGTATTAGAGGGCCATTGCTATCGTTGCTGCTGGCAGCAGCAGGTTGTTTGTTGAGGAGAATGCGTCGACTGATTTTGTCGGTGGATTGTTTTTAAGAATTCAGCAGTTGTGGAAATTATATAAGGAAGACTTGGTCTTCGAATTGTGATATCAGTTCCCATACTTAGAAAATTTCCAGCCTTTCGTTCTCTGTTTTTCGAACCCTCGACTACTGTTCACCGTGAGCTTCTCCGGTAGATTCCCGTCGATTCCGGTCACCATTTTTCACGTTCGAGGTAGCGTTGGACTCCTCTTGGAAGCTCTTTTCACCCTATACCAGTTTCAGAGGCTAGTGTTCGCTCTGTTTGTTGTTTACGTGTATGGCTTCCAGTGTTTACTGCTTGTTGTTATATGCATGACACGCATTCGCATCACTCGCATTTCATATCTCAGTTATATCGTACCTTGTACTTCGATAGTTGTGCCTTGTTGCATTGTTGTTGTTTTCTTACCAGGAAGCGAGGGCGAGCGGCAATACCGCACTCTCATCTCCCTGCTGGGATGAGTTAGCCCCTATGCGCCGAGTGGCTAACTACCACAGTTCATAGGTTGGGCAACAGCAGGTGGAGTGATTGATGCACCTGGTATTGGTGAGCGAGTAGGGGTGAGTGGGTAACTCCCACATGTCCTACACTCACAGTTGCCACCTATCCGTTGCAGATTTGATTGAGCTATGCCTTGAGTTCTTTGTCTCCCTTGTTGGTTGTAGCCTCCTGTTGTTATCCGGTATCTCATGCATAGCATCTGCATTTTATTTATGCTGTATCTTTGCTGTTTATTTGCTCTCCGTACTGTGGTTTGACCCCATGTCCCTCTGGGGCTTGGTTTGTTTGTTGCCTGTTGTGTTGTCCAGGTCATACAGTTGGTAGAGGAGGTAATCCAGCTGGCGGTGTCCCAGGAGGTGGTTGAGTATCCCAGTAGCGTATAGCATATATATATGTATCAGTCTAGTAGCCGGGGAGATGCCCTGTGCTTTGTTGATGTATTCTGATGTGGAGTCTGATACTTTTATTTGTATTGATGCTATACTTGCTTTTGTTGGTTTGTAAGTTGGGAACTTATTTTGAGTATTGTTCTATTTTAAATTATATGTTTTAAACCGTCGGGCCTAAAAGCAAAAAAATTTTACCCACTTTTTGTTAAGCTTCCGCATGTGTTTGGGTTTTTACTCTGTTGTGAACACGAGGCCTGACACAATGAAAACTAGTGAGCCTAAGGCCCAACAGGTAAATCTGGCAATATCAAAACACATAATGAAATTTTGAAACTTGAAGTACGCTTATATACAAACAAGCGAAATACATAACTGAGAAATCTGATAGAAATCGAAAGCATAAACATGAATCAGTTCTGAAATTCTTTCTTTAAACATCTCTAGAGCTGTGACTAAAATCACACTTGTGCTCTTCTTTCTTTTTCTGAAATTGTGACAACACTTTAAACATTTGGTCCAATTCGTTTGATCAAACTCCTGATATCAGTCTAGCACTATGGCTCATGGTGAAGGGGTATACAAGTCCGTCGACCCGTAATCCTGATCCTTCCTGGGTTTTGAAGGGGTATACGGTTCGTCAGCCGTAATCCTTATCCTTCCTGGGGACCCTTTCTGTTGTCATAACTTAAAACAATTCTTAAAACAATGTTCTGCTCTTTCTTTTCTTTCGTAAATCTGTTTTCTTTCTTCCTCGTACGATTTACTGCTTTTTCGTCGTTTGATGATGTTCAGAGAATGATTGAGGATTCTCTATAATGCTTGCGAAGATGAAAACTGAATAATTTGCTAGTTGAATCTGTCAGTTAAATAGAATAATTCATATGAATTGAAGCATAAATGAATAAGAAATCAAATTCTGAAATTTCGTTATCTGTTGAAGAAAATGAACAGTAACTATCTACTGAAATATGGACGGTTTCTGTCAACAGATATCACTTTCTGGGAAACGAGGTTACTGACGACAGATACCATTCTATGGAAATAAAGTTACTTTCAACAGCTACTGTAATAGTAGATAACTGATGATAGTTGCTGAAAGGTAATGAACAGTAGGTATCTGCCAACAGATATTACTCTATGGGAAACGAAGGTTGCTGTCAGCAGTTAGCAACTGATGAACACCCACGAAAGCTGACAACAGCTAGACATAATCAACGCAACTGCTGAAATCTATACTTAGAATATTTTCAACAAAGAAATATCAGTCGTGGTATAAGAACCAGATTTCAGACTTAACCAGGTGAATGACGATGGTTTTCCTTTGTCTGAAGAATTCAAAATATCTGAAGAAATTTCTGGAAATAATCGAATAAGCTACTTGTAAGAAACTTCGATGGAATTTCTAAAGAAAACTCAAGAATATACTGGATGAACATCACCAAACCATTTTCTAAAACATTTCTGGATCAAAATACAGTAAAACGCAACTTTCATAAAAACAGAGCATAAACTTTTCTGAACTTTTGAAGAACAGCCGAAGCCATCTTCCATTCTTTAAAATATCATATAAACATGCAAACAGAATTGAATATATGCTTTCACTGAGTGAGCAAGAAACATAGTTTACTTGCCTGGATTCTACAACACAACAACAGCGGAAAGTCCAGCAAATTTCATACGCACCACTCGTCTTCTTTTAAAAACTTTGAAAGGATTTTGTTCGGCTTCTTCAGATAGAGAGCACCGCTTCAAAGTAATTTGATTTGAAAGTAATGATTCATGAAGCAGCTTATCATCCTATTTATATGATTTAAAATGCCCAAGGAAGGAAAACACTTGATGGTCCGTAAATAAACTAGGATCAAAAGATCAGCAGCCGCGCTTATTAAAAGACATTAAAAGTTTTGCGCGCTGCTAATACACTGGAGCTGCAATAGCTCGTTGTTCTTGAACACTTATAATAAACAGAGCACCAGAGACAGATCTGGTATGATTTAAAAATCATGCGGAAAATACCAGAACTGAATCCTATATTTTAAAAACAACTCAAACAGATTTATGTACAACATAAATCTGTTCGAGACTTGCAAGTGCTTGTGTGCTAACTGTGTATGCGATGCTAAGCTGAAAATAACTGCTGAACTGTAAACGTGCGTATGCTAAAGTAATAATGCGATGCTGAAAGAATAAAGAACACGATACACATCATATTTGTTTATGGAAGTTCGGACTTCAATGTCCTACATCTCCCCTTCTTCCACCTCGGAAGGATCCACTAGAAGATTTGATCTTACAACTCGTGTACAGACCCAATCCCACAACCAGCAGCTGTGAGAACTCCTAGACTTCTACCAGCCCTCGACTGTTCACTTGGAAATTGTTTTACGTCTCTGTTCAAAGACTACATACACTGAGTTTTACGTCATCGTGCTTGGACGGGAACCTATTGTGAAACGATTTCGAGATCCATTCACAAATAGATGTGAATGAATCTCGGTGTGTGAGATTGATACAATGAAGCTCTCAAACTCTCTGTTTTTCTCACACAAAGGGGAAAAGCTCTAACAAGCTAATCTAGACTCAGCAATTGACTCTCGTGAAAGCTCCTCTCTAATGGCGGTCGATTGCTTCGTCTTTCTTTTCATTTTCCCTCTGTTGGTGTACTGTGCAATTAACTTACTTTCTACGACAGCTTCACAGCGACACCAACCTCCAGTCTCATCTATCAACTCGTCAACCTTCTTCAATGGCGCTCTCGAAGTATACAAAGCCTCTGTACAAAATAATCCCGTTGGACACAAACTTCTTCCCGTTCAATATTGTTCTGTAAAGAGCCGACAGGGGAACAGTACTTGTGTCCTTTTCTTTTGCAGGCTTCTTGTCGTTTTCGCCATTTAAATTTAGCTCAGCAGTTGACATCCAGCTTTGATATCTCTTCGTAAGTCGTCAACTGCTTCGCTGTTGGTTCATCACTATGACTGGATCTTGCGTCTGTTTGCCATGCTTCGCTACTTCTTCTTTTCTTGCATCTGGAACCAAAGCTTGCGACTGGATGCGTAGAGCTTGCGACTGGATACGCAAAGCTTGCGACTGTATTCATAGCAACAGCTGGTTCATATAAGCTCTCGACTGGATGTTGCTGTTGCTTGCGTCTGGTTATCCAGCTGGTATTAAACATATGCTTCCAGCTGGTATCTTGCGACTGCTGGATCTCAACACAAAGAACATCTGCTGAGTCTTTAGCGCAAGAGAAAAACGCTGTCGTATCAACTTATGTAAACGACATCGTTTTTCTATCGCTATCTCCAAATAGCATCTACTGATGAACAGTAGCTTGCGACTGGATTGCCTCCTCTACGACGTCGCTTCTCTCTTGCGTCTGGATGTACAAGCTACCTGCTGATATCTTGCGACTGCTCTCTCAAACCATCTGCTGAATATGATGACGTCACCGATGACGTCATCAATGCTAATTCATCTGCTGATTCTTCAGCACGACGTCGCTTCAACTCTTTTGCTTCTCTTCAACTGCTGATAGCCAACTGCTGATTGTGATGACATCAAGGCTGATGTCATCACAGCTGATTCCATATCTAGCGCATCTTCTCAACTGCTGATAGACAATAGCTTCCTGCTGATCTTCTTCGTTCCAGCTCCATCTTGCGTCTCTTCTTAGCTTCTTGAATAACGACTGTTAATAGATTCATCAACAGTACTTATAATCGCGACTGCTAACAGATTCGTCAACAGTAACTTGCGCCTGGAATCTTCTTCTTCGATCTATTTCTCCAACAGACTTCTCAACTCATGTTCCAGCTGGTTCACTTCGCTCTTTAGCGCTTGCAGCTGGTTGTCATCGTTCCAGCTGGTTTACTATGCTCCAGCTGGTTCAAATTAAGCCTCCGCCTGATTACGAACAACTGATTCAACTTTGGACGTCTCCATTGCTAATTAAGCTGCCGATTCCATGAACAACAAACCAAACTGCTGAATCTTTATTTCGTGAACCATCGGCTGGACAGATTCTTCGACTGTTCATCATCTTCTTCGATAGCTAGAATCTGTACACTCAAGTGAAATTGTTAGAAACATAATAACAGGTTTTGTGTAATTCAAAACTTAATTAGGATCTGTCGAAACAGATCCATCAATCTCTCCCTTTTTGATTTACACAAAACCTCGAATCAACAATGCATGTTCTAACAATTCTCTCCCTTTTTGTGGGAATCAAAAAGAGAGTGAACTGCTGGTCTTCCCGATATTTAAAGCAAAAAGCTCTCCCTACACTGTAACAACAAAAACATCGTAACAGCAGGAGTTTTATCTTTGAAAAACAAAAACAGCATTTGGGAAGCACCGTATGCAACAATATATGATTTTCAAAAGCTGAAACTGATGCATAACTCAAAATTATCAAAGACAGTGACGCCACTCTCCCTGTCTTTTATAATATGAGCTCAAAACATTTTAAAAACAAAATTTTGCATCAGCTGTAATCCGCACAAAAAAAAACAGAACATTTAAAAAACCCATCAGAGCATACAAATATTTCAAATGAACAAGTGCTACTGAGTTGATTAAATATGAAGAGCCAGTAAACAGAGAACAGCTCAGATTTTTCCTTCTTCTATCTCGCCCCATGTGCTTGTCACTGAGCCTCGCTCCAAGTGATCTTACAGCACAACGAAAATAGAAGCTTGGCATCTGCCCGAGATTCGCGCATCCCGAAAGTTCATCAAGCGAAAAACCGGTTCTATATTAAAACAGATTAACTGGCCTTCATAAATAAGCTACTCAAAATATTAAAAACCTTAAAAACATAGCACATGTGTTTTAAAATCAGTGCTCGTTCAAGAACAACCTGCTCTGATACCACTTGATGGTCCGTAAATAAACTAGGATCAAAAGATCAGCAGCCGCGCTTATTAAAAGACATTAAAAGTTTTGCGCGCTGCTAATACACTGGAGCTGCAATAGCTCGTTGTTCTTGAACACTTATAATAAACAGAGCACCAGAGACAGATCTGATATGATTTAAAAATCATGCGGAAAATACCAGAACTGAATCCTATATTTTAAAAACAACTCAAACAGATTTATGTACAACATAAATCTGTTCGAGACTTGCAAGTGCTTGTGTGCTAACTGTGTATGCGATGCTAAGCTGAAAATAACTGCTGAACTGTAAACGTGCGTATGCTAAAGTAATAATGCGATGCTGAAAGAATAAAGAACACAATACACAGTATATTTGTTTATGGAAGTTCGGACTTCAATGTCCTACATCTCTCCTTCTTCCACCTCGGAAGGATCCACTAGAATATTTGATCTTACAACTCGTGTACAGACCCAATCCCACAACCAGCTGCTGTGAGAACTCCTAGACTTCTACCAGCCCTCGGCTGTTCACTTGGAACTTGTTTTACGTCTCTGTTCAAAGACTACATACACTGAGTTTTACGTCATCGTGCTTGGACGGGAACCTGTTGTGAAACGATTCGAGATCCATTCACAAATAGATGTGAATGAATCTCGGTGTGTGAGATTGATACAATGAAGCTCTCAAACTCTCTGTTTTTCTCACACAAAAGGGAAAAGCTCTAACAAGCTAATCTAGACTCAGCAATTGACTCTCGTGAAAGCTCCTCTCTAATGGCGGTCGATTGCTTCGTCTTTCTTTTTATTTTCCCTCTGTTGGTGTACTGTGCAATTAACTTATTTTCTACGACAGCTTCACAGCGACACCAACCTCCAGTCTCATCTATCAACTCGTCAACCTTCTTCAATGGCGCTCTTGAAGTATATAAAGCCTCTGTACAAAATAATCCCGTTGGACACAAACTTCTTCCCGTTCAATATTGTTCTGTAAAGAGCCGACAGGGGAACAGTTCTTGTGTCCTTTTCTTTTGTAGGCTTCTTATCGTTTTCGCCATTTGAATTTAGCTCAGCAGTTGACATCCAGCTTTGATATCTCTTCGTAAGTCGTCAACTGCTTCGCTGCTGGTTCATCACTACGATTGGATCTTGCGTCTGTTTGCCACGCTTCCCTACTTCTTCTTTTCTTGCATCTGGAACCAAAGCTTGCGACTGGATGCGTAGAGCTTGCGACTGGATACACAAAGCTTGCGACTGTATTCATAGCAACAGTTGGTTCATATAAGCTCTCGACTGGATGCTGCTGTTGCTTGCTTCTGGTTGTCCAGCTGGTATTAAACATATGCTTCCAGCTGGTATCTTGCGACTGCTGGATCTCAACACAAAGAACATCTGCTGAATCTTTAGCAAAACGCTGTCGTATCAACTTATGTAAACGACATCGTTTTGCTATCGCTATCTCCAAATAGCATCTGCGCTGATAGCCAACTGCTGATTGTGATGACATCAAGGCTGATGTCATCACAGCTGATTCCATATCTAGCGCATCTTCTCAACTGCTGATAGACAATAGCTTCTTGCTGATCTTCTTCGTTCCAGCTCCATCTTGCGACTCTTCTTAGCTTCTTGAATAGAGACTGTTAATAGATTCATAAACAGTACTTATAATCGCGACTGCTAACAGATTCGTCAACAGTAACTTGCGCCTGGAATCTTCTTCTTCGATCTATTTCTCCAACAGACTTCTCAACTCATGTTCCAGCTGGTTCACTTTGCTCTTTAGCGCTTGCAGCTGGTTGTCATTGTTCCAGCTGGTTTACTATGCTCCAGATGGTTCAACTTAAGCCTCCGCCTGATTACGAACAGCTGATTCAACTTTGGACGTCTCCATTGCTAATTCAGCTGCCGATTCCATGAACGTAAAACCAAACTGCTGAATCTTTATTTTGTGAACCATCGGCTGGACAGATTCTTCGACTGTTCATCATCTTCTTCGATAGCTAGAATCTGTACACTCAAGTGAAATTGTTAGAAACATAATAACAGGTTTTGTGTAATTCAAAACTTAATTAGGATCTGTCGAAACAGATCCATCAACACTTTTAACCAATATGCAATAGAAATCTTAATAGCGCACTCTGTTTGAAAATAAAATGATGCATATGGAAACCGAACAAATTTTAGTTAAAACAAAGAATTCGATTGGCTTGCAGAAATCGACTAGACACCTGCTGAAATTGTATTCCTAATATCTGAATATCAACCCAAAACATAATGAAGGCTGATAAATGCGTAAACATCTGAAATTTAATTTAGCTTCTAAACAAAGAAAGCCAAACAATATCTGATACTTGAAACTCAACTGAAATAAGAGTTGAATAACATAACAATGTAATCCTTTAAATCTCATAACTTACTAATTGTGGACTATAGAAATGTCTGGGCGTTACAAAAATAGCTTAGAGCTTATAAACTGTGCGAAATTCAAACAAACATTTTACACATTCATTTCACTTGATTTGATGAGATTGTTTATGAAATATCTTATACAAGTTCTGTACGAACTGAAAGAGAAAATTCGGATCATGACTGGAAGGAAAAAAACTCAAGGCTTATAATATATGCGGAAACTGGATAAACATTGAAAAATAATTTCATTCAGTTAATAGAGAACAGTATATGAAATAGCTAATACAATTTCGATCTCAAATCACCAAGTTGAACAGAGATGCTTACGTGGACAGCTTCCCTTACGTGGAATCCTACGTGGACAGCAATCCTTACGTGGAGTCTAGCGTGGACAGAGATGCTTACGTGGAGTCCAGCTGTACTCACTGTTTCAGTAGAAAAGAAAATATGTATCAGCCGTAGCGCTAAACAGAAGATTCAATCAGCTGTTGCAAGAATTTATCAGCTGCAAGCAATCAGCTGTTGCAAATAGGAGTCAAGACCAGCAGTTGATACAACATATGGATCAGCTGGAGTAGCTGAACCAGCTGGTGCACGAAAAAGGATTATCTGGAGAAGATGGATTCAGCAGTAGAAGTATTCAGCAGTCGTGAAGTCATCCAAGCTTATTGAAGATTTCAGCAGTCGTGACGTCATCAAAATCTGGGCACCAGTGAGATGTATAAGATCTGATACAGTAACTCAATCAGATCTGATACTGTAGCAGACATAGAGCGACGAAGTTGAATCAGCTAAAAATAGACATCAGATGTTGATCAATAGAGGAGAATCAGCTGTTGGAACGACGAACAAAAGATGAAGCAGATATCAGCTGGAGCAGATGAGAACGATCAGCTGAAGCATATAAAGAACCAACAGCTGATGAGCGATATGAAGAAAACTATCAGCTGTTGGAACGAATTAGTTGAAGAAGAAACAACAACTGAGCGAACAGATAATGAAACAGCTGTTGCGCATTAACGAAGATGCATCAGCTGTTGCAATGAAGAAAAGCTGTTATCAAACATTGATTACACGTGGAGCAGCTGATCAAATAAGGAGCAGTGGTTTATCAGCTGGATCGTGAGGAGAATTGTGGCATCAACTGATGAACAACTCAGATGCAGAACATTAAGAAGCGATCAGCTACTGGAACATTAAAGCAAAATGGAAAGAATCAATGGCTGAATTTGAGTCGTGCAAATGCCTTAAATTAAGGAGACAGTATCAGTACTATTCTGGGTAAATAGTACACTGTATCAAAGGGAGTTTTACGGTGTTTGCACAAATATGGAGAGACGCCAAATTTGCTCTGACGAAGTGCGACTTGCCTTTTGGTGGAGCAGAATTTATGGTGTACGATTGACAGAAATTCTAAAGGAGATTTTGTTGCCTTTGGAGAAATTAATGACCGTTGAGAACGAAGACTATATATAGCAAAGATTTGAATTGAAGAAGACACCTTCACTATTGATACATACCGTCACTCTGCCAAATTTACGAGCGTATTGCAATTTGAAGTTATTCTCAAAAAGCTCACAACTCGAAGAACTTTTAAATCAAGCCCATAGTTTTACCTTCGAGTTTATTCTCTGGTTCAATCTTTTGAATCAAGTTTCGTTGTTTAGAAACCAGAGAATTTACAGCACTCAATAGATTTACATTTCACCGATTGTATTCATTGTTGAGTCTGTACAAACGCGCTGATTAAAAGCCGTTTGAAAAACTTATCATTCTAAGTGTTGTAAAATCAGCAGCTGCGTCTGCGTGATTGTTTGTGGTGTTGCTAGGAGTTCACCTTGAGCGAGGCTCGGTGACTGGGTGTTTGCAGAAGGGCTGTAAATCATCAAATCTTCTAGTGTATCCTTCCTGAAAAGGAAGAAGGGGAGACGTAGGATATTTATATCCGAACTTCCAGAAACAAACTCTCGACCTTAATATTTTACTTAACGCATTTACTTACTGCTTTACTGTTCACTGATCGATTTGATTATTTCCGCACATTATTTGTTAGCCAAGAGATCAGCAGTTAAACTGAGATACCTTAAATCTGGTAACTCGGATTTAAGTTAAGCGAGGCGCTTGTAAAACTGTTTTAAGGGTTTCGAAAATTTAAAATACCAAGGAGTTCATTCAACCCCCCCTTCTGAACTCCTGCAGCTGTTTTTCGAACCATATTGATCCGATCATCATTTGAGTTAGAAAATGAGGCGAAGGTCCTCGGCAATGTCCACGTAGCTGATGCTGCTTCCTAAACCCAAGATATGCTAACACTGCGATCTGATGGGCCTCAGCAAGTATTTCTGGCACCATAAAGTCTATACAAGAAGTACGAGTGATGGGAACAAAACTGTGAGACCTGAAATGTAATTAAGATTAATTTGTTGGAATTAATTGGTTTTTGGATATTTTTGGTGGTTCAGATCTCTGTTTGGAAGTTTGGTTTGTATTTTCGGGTCGGAAATCACATTTTAAGTAATTCTGGAAGTTTTCGTGTTTTTGGGTTGAAATCTGTTTTGTGAGAAATCTGGATTTTTGGGTGAAAGCTGGTCGTTTTTGGTGAGGTCTGTTTGGATTTTGTGAAATCTGGATGCTTAGCGTTGCGGCATGTTTTGTAGCGCGAGAGCCTAGTAGGTCGTCGTTTAGAGAGATCTGGTAGCGCTAGACGTATTGAGAAGTCTGCTCGCGCGTTTTATGTGTTGTATTCCAAAAAGCCAGCATTTGGTGAAGTCTGGTTGTTTTGTGTGTATGAGGGATCTGATGCGTTAGTGTGTAGAGATCTGGTCTCCATGTGTTTTGTATCGTGTGGGATACGACACCGTTTAGATTAGTTGGCGCGACGCCGTTTTGAGTGTAGCGCTAGCGAGAGATCTGTTCGCGCGAGGAGAGGTCTGTTGTGTGTAGCGCTAGTTGTGAAAACAGACGTCAACGCGGGTCAACACTTCCTGTTCAGATTTCTCTAGCGTTGTTGCTAACGTCCAGACCTCACCGTGATGCGGCGTCGTTTTGAGCGATTAACGCTATTTCCAGCTTTTAGCGTTTTGGCCTCCAGATTTCACCGTGGTATTGGAGCGACGTCGTTTCGGGGTTTGAGCGTTGTTTAGCGTGAGCGAGAACTGTTGGTGGAATCTGTTTCTGTCGGTGGAATAATTTAAACAGATTTCTCGCGCTTATTTTAGGAGCAAGGCTTGGCTTTGTTGTATTCAACCAGATCCCATACTTAGTAATTTCTCCCGATCTTCGTTCTCTGTTTTCAAACCCTTGGTTACTGTTCACCGTGATTTTTATCCGGCGATTCCCGTCGTTTCCGGCCACAGTTTTCATATTCGAGGTAGCGTTGGACTCCTCTTGGAAAGCTCTTTCACACTATACTAGTTTCGGAGTCTATCGTTCGCTGGAGTGAGATCGCGAAGCTGCTATCTTCGACAGTGTGTTTGTGCGCACAGGTAGCCTTTGGTTTCAGCTTTGAGATCTCTTTTACTAGCTGTGTTTTAGCTCCCTGTTGAGTTGTATTAGGGTGTTAGTTTCTGGTTGAGCGTGGAACTCCTTGCCGTGTTTTCTGTGGTTGGCCGTGAGTTGTTGTTGATGATTCCCTGTATCTTGCGTATGTTTAACAGGTTGGAATCAGATTTATCAGGCCTAGTATTGTGGTAATTGCGCTAGGAATTAAGGTACGGATCTTGAGCTTGTAATTCAGCGTGGAACTTGGCTTGGATGAATTGCGAGATGGCTGTGTTGGATTGCCGTGCTTTGTTGTTGTCCTGGTTTAGGACTGTGTATGCTATTTGTGTTTAATTGCTGCGTTGCATATGTTTATATGCTTGTGTTCCAGCATGTTGCATACACGCATGACATTCCATTTCCGTTGTGGCAGCCATTGCCTTGTTTTGTTGTTGCTTCTTTGTTTTCTTACCAGGATGCGAGGGCGAGCGGCGATACCGCACTCTTATTTCTCCTATGCGCCGAGTGGCTAGCTACCACAGTTCATAGGTTGGGTGTTGATGCATCTGGTAAGGGTGAGCGAGTATGGGTGAGTGGGTAGCACCCACATGTCCTACGCTCATCGTGGCCACATATCCTGTTGCAAATCCCGTTGAGCTGTTGTCTCCTTTCTCATGCATAGCATCTGCATTTTATTCTTGTTGTTACTGCTGTTTCATAGTTGCTCTCCGTACTGGGAGTTTGACCCCATGTCCCTCTGGGGCTTGGTTGTTTTCCTTGTTTGTGTTGTTTTCAGGAAACCCAGGTTTTACAGCTGGTCGTGGTTTTAATCCAGCTGGTGGTGCCCCAGGAGGTGGTTGAGTATCCCAGTAGCGTATAGCATATTTATACGTATCAGTACTGTTAGCCAGGGGATGCCCTTTTCTTTGTTGTTGTATTATGTTGTTGGAGTCTGATACATGTTATTGTTGTTATATTGCTATCTGGGATATATTTTGAGTATCACACTATTTTAAGATATATTGTTTTAAACCGTCAGGCCAAAAGAGAAAATTTTACCCGCTTTTTGATAGCTTCCGCATGTGTTGTGTGTTTTTACTCTGATATGAGCACGAGGCCTGACATTTTTGGTATCAGAGCCTAAGCTGGGATAAGCTCGATTTCTTTGATCACACTCGAGTCTAGGCACAGTGTGGTGTGTTGCATGTGCTTGGTTATGTGACTACGTGCTGCATATTTTTGTGTTTTATGCTATCTATGCCGTATCTGTTCTGTTTTGCTTGATCTTGTTGAGTGTTTTCGTAGATGCCGCCTAGACGTCGTGGTAGAGGTAGGGGGCAGTTTGAGGAATCAGCAGGACAGAATGAGGATAGGTGTAGTACTCGTAGTCATACTCGTGTCAGTGATGAGGAGGAGGGAGTTGGTGACTTGCCTCCCCGGGTGGAGCGGATGGATGTTGTTATAGCACGTTTTCAGCGGATGAACCCTCCAGTCTTTAATGGTGATGAGTCCAGTGAGGATGCGGACTCGTGGCTCCGTAACATTATTGGTCTTTTTGATCGGGTGCAGTATGATGATGATCTTCGGCTGAGTTTAGCGACTCTCTTGCTCAGGAAGGCTGCAGGCGCTGGTGGCGAGGCGCTTCGAGTACCTTGTTAGAGACCGGTGTTGGGATCTCTTGGGACAGTTTCTGCAAGACCTTCCGACAGGAGTATGTGCCCGAGTCTTATGTGAAAGTCCGGGAGCGGGAGTTCGACCATCTGGAGCAGGGTTCCATGACTGTTCGGGAGTATTCTAGGAAGTTTTCTTCTCTGTTGGCGTACGTTCCCCACGTTTCTGGCCGGGAGAGGGCCAAGCGGACTCGATTTATTGAGGGCTTGAATGAAGAGTTGTATCAGATGGTGCTGACCAGCAAACCCAAGAGCTATGCTGAAGCAGTTGACACTGCTATTGATATTGAGGAGGGTTTGCAGAATCGTCGTGCCCGCTGGCAGCAGGTGGCGCAGGTTAGTCGTCCTGCTATTCAGGGAGCGCAGTCTTCCCAGTCCTCCCAGTCAGCCCATCAACCGTAGCAGCAGCAGCATCAGCAACAGGTGGCTCAGCAGTATGGCCGTCAGAGATTTCTACCCCGCGGTCAGCAGTTCAAGAAGAAGTCGGGTTCTGGCTCTTCTGGTTCAGGCAGTTCGAGTAGCAGTGGATCTCGGACTGAGTTTTGCGGCTTTTGCGGTGGAAAGCATCCATCTATGCAGTGTTTTGGTGTGCAGGGTTCCTGCAACCTTTGTGGTCAGTACGGGCATTTTGCGAGAGTGTGTCCGTCAGCTGGATTACAGCAGCCCGCGGCCCAGCCTCAGGGTCGTGGAGGTCAGTCTAGGGGCCGTTCTCAGCAGTTTCAGCAGTCCCGATTGGGTGAGACTCAGTTTAGGCCTTTTCAGCAACCTGGTCCGTCGTGGTTTGGACAGTCGTCTCAGCCTTTCTTCTCTGGACCCCAGCATGCTCAGGTTAATGCCATCACTAGGGAGCAGGCCGAGGAGACACCGAGTCGGGTGATCGCAGGTACTTGCCTTGTCTTTGAATTTCCTGCGCGTGTGTTGTTTGACACCGGTGCATCGCATTCGTTTATTTCTGATTCGTTTGTTGTTGAGCATGGTCTGTGTACCATTTCGTTGTGCGATGCTGTTTCTGTTTCTACCCCTGGTGGTGTGAGCCTGTTCTCCCAGGAGGTTTTGTTGGATGGTGTGTTGCGGTTTGGTGAGCATGTCCTGTTAGCGAACTTGATCCGTTTGATGCTTTGGGATTTCGATTGCATAGTTGGGATGGATGTGCTGTCCAACTATAGGGCCTCCGTGGACTGCTTCCATGGGATTGTACGTTTTAGGCCTTTATCTGGCGAGAAGTGGGACTTCTACGGCCAGGATTCTAGATCGAAGATCCCGTTGATCTCAGCTATGGAGATGTTTAGCTTGTTGTCTTTGGGGAATGCTGGCTTTATGATCTACGCATTGGATGCGTCTTCTTCTTCCCGTGTTCAGCTCAGTGACGTTACCGTGGTGCGACATTTCCCGGATGTGTTTCCGGAGGAGATTCCTGGTTTCCCTCCGAGGCGGGAGATTGACTTCAGCATAGAGCTGGTGCCTGGAACAGCTCCGATTTCGCGTGCTCCTTTTCGTCTGGCGCCTGCGGAGTTGAAAGAACTCAAGGTGCAGTTAGATGATTTGCTGGAGAAAGGTTTTATCCGACCTAGTATGTCATCGTGGGGAGCGCCCATACTGTTTGTGAAGAAGAAGGATGGCTCAATGCGGATGTGCATTGACTTTCGTCAGTTGAATAAAGCCACTGTCAAGAACAAGTACCCGTTGCCGAGAATCGATGATCTGTTTGATCAGTTACAAGGTTCTGCGGTGTATTCAAAGAATGATCTTCGTTCAGGATACCATCAGCTGAGAGTGAGAGAACAAGATGTCGTGAAAGCTGCTTTTCGTACCAGGTACGGGCATTTCGAGTTTTTGGTGATGCCGTTTGGATTGACTAATGCCCCTGCAGTCTTTATGGATTTGATGAACCGAGTTTCCGCGAGTTTATCGATCAGTTTGTGATCTTGTTCATCTACGACATCTTAGTCTATTCGAAGACTCCTTTGGAGCACAAGGAACATTTGCGTATTGTCCTTCAGACGCTGAGAGACCAGTAGTTGTATGCAAAGTTTTCCAAGTGTGAGTTCTGGTTGGATCGCGTCGTATTCTTGGGACATGTGATTTCAGCCGAGGGGATTTCTGTGGATCCTAGCAAGGTTGATGCCGTTCTGAACTGGGAACGTCCCAGGAATGTTTCCAAGATTTAGTTTCTTGGGTCTGGCTGGCTATTACCGTCGCTTCATTGAGGGATTTTCCAGTATAGCAAAGCCGATGACTCAATTAACTCAGAAGGACAAGAGGTTCGTTTGGACTGAGCAGTGCAAGAATGCTTTTCAACTGCTCAAGGAAAAGTTGACTACTGCGCCTGTGTTGGCTCTGCCGTCCGGTTCAGGTGGTTTCGTTGTTTGTTCCGACGCTTCGCTCAATGGATTGGGTTGTGTATTGATGCAAAATGGTCGAGTCATTGTGTATGCCTCACGGCAGCTGAAACCGCACGAGACTCGTTACCCAGTCCATGATTTGGAGTTAGCAGCGGTGGTCTTTGCGTTAAAGATCTGGCGTCACTACCTGTATGGCGAGCAGTTTTTGGTGTACTCCGACCACAAGAGTTTGCAGTATCTGTTTTCGCAGCCTGACTTGAACATGAGACAACATCGGTGGATGGAGCTGCTAAAGGACTTTGATTGTGAGATTAAGTACCAGCCTGGGAAGTCGAACGTAGTGGCCGATGCTTTGAGCAAGAAGGCTAGTGAGATGCTTGCGTCGTTGTACATCTCTAAGGATCAGGAGCATCTTAACACTACGGGTTTGAGATTCTACCCGGCTGAGGATTACGTTGTGGTTTCATCGTTCCAAGTGGAGCCGCAGATTGTTTCGACTATTCGAGCAGCTCAGAGAACTGATCCGTCTATCCACGAGTTGAAGTTGAAGGTCAGGGCTGGCGAGCTTGAGGATTATTCTGTCTCTTCTGATGGGTGTTTGCGTTTTTGGGGTAGGTTGGTTGTGCCCAATTTGATTGATTTGAAGGAGGAAATCCTTCGGGAAGCGCACTGTAGCAGACATAGTGTTCATCCTGGTGCACGGAATATGTACCATGCTTTGAAGCCGCACTTTTGGTTGGCTGGCCTGAAGAGCGACGTGGCTGGTTTCGTTGCTCGTTGTTTGAATTGTCAGATGGTTAAGACCGAAAGGATGAGACCTGGTGGTCTGTTGCAGAGTTTGGAAGTGCCCAAATGGAATTGGGAGCACATTGATATGGATTTCGTGACGCATCTGCCTCGTTCCAGCAGAGGATGCGATGCTATTTGGGTGGTTATAGACCAACTGTCGAAGTCTGCACATTTTATTCCCTATGGGATGACCTTCTCGTTGAAGAAGATGGCGAAGCTGTACGTTGATTTTGTTGTTAGACTACATGGTGTGCCCGTTTCGATCGTTTCCGATCGAGATCCGAGATTTACTTCCAGGTTTTGGAAGAGTTTGCAAACAGCTTTGGGTACCAGATTGGCGATGAGCACCGCGTATCATCCCCAGACAGATGGCCAATCTGAGCGCACTATCCAGACGTTGGAGGATATGTTGCAAGCTGTTGTGTTGGATTTCGGAGGTAGCTGGCAAGACGCGTTGTCTTTGGTTGAGTTTTCGTACAATAACAGCTATCAGGTGACGATTGGCATGGCGCC
>KV014861.1:113445-150139 GCA_001598015.1 Dorcoceras hygrometricum
TTGCCTTTGATTTCAAGGACGAAATCTCTTAAGGTGGGGAGAATGTGAGGATTGAGAAATTCGAATTTTGATTAATCAGTTTCGTAGGATTAGTTATTGGGATTTGAGTTGTCGAATTTCTCTAAGTGTTAGAAATCAGACGCAGCGCTAGTATAAGAAGCAGACATAGAGAATTTTGGCGAAGTCTGTCAGCAGCAAGCTCCTGTAGCGAAAGTCAACGTGGATCAATAGTACTGTAGCTCACGTCTGGTGAATTTTGGAAATCAGTAGTGATGACGTGAGCGTGACGTCTTGTGTTGCGTCTGGCAGTAGTTGCGCTTGTGATGGTTGCTGCTGGCAGCAGGCGCGCAATTGTGAGAGTGATCGAGGAAGCGACACGTGTTTGGTTTGACGAACCAGTCGCTGATGAGAATCGACGTCGTTTGATTAAGTGGAAACGCTGCGTTTTGAGTATTGCGTCTGGTACCAGTAGCGAGGGATCTGTTGTATTGTTTAATCCAGTCGCGAAGTATCTGTTGGCAGATAGGATGACGTAGGCCATGCGACGTCGTTTTGTTGGTTACGCTTGCGTTTGGGTTGTTTTAAGAGATATCTGTTGTCAGTTGGTGGAGTGCTGCGGCGTTGTTTTGTTTAGTTGGAACGGTGTCGTTTTGGATGTTCCTTGAGAATGCAACGACTGGTTGTTGCGTCTGGTTTTGTTGTGGGCAACGACTGGTTTCTATTGACAGATATCTACTGTTCCCGTCGTCTGGTTATTTTGCGAACAACAGCTGTTGGATTTAAGGGTTATATATGGAAGTGTTGATCGACATTTAGAATTATTCTGAACCCGATATTTCTTATCTCTATCTTCAAACCCTCGTTAGCTACTGTTCACCGTGACTTAATTCCCGCCGATTTCCGCCGTTCTCCACCGATGATTTGAGCGATTTTGGTGGCGCTGGAATCTTTGTGACTTGCTCTTTTGATTGTTACCCATTTGAAGCTGTGTAACGATCTTGGAGAAGATCGCGAAGCTGCTGATTTCTTCGTACAGTGGAAACCGATAGTTCTTCCGCTAGTTCCAGCTGTTGGGTAAGAAATTCCTACCGTTCTAAGCTTAGTATTAGATGCTAGTACTTTGTTTAGAAGTAGAACCGGAGTTAGGTTCTTGACCGTAGGAATTGCTACTGAGAAATTCTGATTCGAACTAGACATGAGTTGATTTTTGAGTTCCCTTAACAGAATTGAGGTTCTGGACAGCTTCTGTCGTGGTTGAGGATATCAGGTGAAAGCTGGTTTGCACTGTTGGTATTGCCGTGCCTTTGAGGAATCTGTTGAGGTAGAATTCAGTTGATTGAAGGTACGAATTGAGCAGTTCGTAACAGCTTTGAGCATGGCTATAATTCGGGTTATGAATTGTTGTTATGTTTTTACGTGAGACAAGCATGATGAATTGATTGATTATATGTCTTGTTTCATGTACTGTGACTTGTATGCATTCGAATTGAATAGTATGCATTCTGAATTGAATATTGATTGGCATACATGCATACATCTTGAGCCTGATTGACAGATTGATTGATGACCCGATTGAAAGCCACGTTGTGACTGGCCGACTGATGAGTTGTGCCTGAAAAGTCCAACGCCATCATCGGAGTGGTGACTACCGGATTCGAGTGTCTACCACCGAGCTGTGATGAGCTGACGGGCTCCGAAGAGCACGGACCGATGATTTCCCCGATTGATACACCGTGCGGGTATAGAGGCTGATTGAGTTGATCGCCAGTTGATACACTGGTCTAGCTATCCGATACTTGATAGCCCTCATGCATTTCATAACATCGATTATATCATGTTTCATGACTAGCTGTTTTGATAGCTCTTCGTACTGAGGCTTGACCTCGTATTTGTTTTCCTGCTTGTGTTTTTTGGGTCTGTGTTACCCATTTGCAGGATCTTCAGGTAACCAAGCTGGACAGAGTGGAGGTTCAGCTGGTCGATCCCCGTTTTCTTGAGTCCCAGTCTATTTATGATATGTATTGAACCGGGGGATGCCCTGTGTTTTGTTGTATTTGGGGATCTGTATTCTGAATTGAATATTGTTGTTACCTGATTGTTGGAGTTTGAGTTAACTCTTATTTTGATTATGAATATTTTGAATGATGTTTTAAGTTCAGGCCCAATTATATTTTGAAAAATTTTTAAGCCCGATTTTACGCTTCCGTGATTATGTGCTTAATTGTGCTGTAATCTTATGTGATTAGCACGGGGCCTGACAGGTTGGATCGGTAGAGGTTTCTGCTCTTGAGGCCTTTGCTGATTCTTATTTTGCTTCTTGAAGGGCCTCTGATCTTTCTGAATGATGTTTTAAGTTCAGGCCCAATTATATTTTGAAAATTTTTAAGTCCCGATTTTACGCTTCCGTGATTATGTGCTTAATTGTGCTGTAATCTTATGTGATTAGCACGGGGCCTGACAGGTTGGATCGGTAGAGGTTTCTGCTCTTGAGGCCTTTGCTGATTCTTATTTTGCTTCTTGAAGGGCCTCTGATCTTTCTGCTGAAAGGTCTGCCTCTTCTGCTGCCTTTCTTCATCAACATCATTCCAGTCTCTTTCAATTCGCAGGGCCCTATCCACTGCTTCTCTATAAGTCTTGGGCACAGATAGCCTAACGTTCATCTTGAAGATATGCTTCAATCCTTCCACAAAGTGACTTAACTTCTCTTCTGGGTCGTTACCTATCAAGGGCACAAAGTAACACCCTCTTTCAAATGCCCGCACATACTCCTGTACGGTCATGCTACCCTATTTCAGGGTCAGAAACTCCCTCTTCAATTCAGACCTCTTGTCAGCCGTGAAGTATTGCTCAAAGAATATTTGTTTGAATCTGCCCAAGTAAGATTCAACAATTCCACAGACAGCTTAGCTCCTTCCCACCAAATCATGGCGTCATCTCTTAACATGTAGATAGCACACCTAGGCCTATCTAAATCTGGCATCTGGAGGTACTCAAAGATAACCTCCATCGATTTGATCCAGCTTTAAGCAACTAATGGATCTGTTGTAACACTAAACTCCTTCGGTTTCTGTCTTCTGAACTTTTCTTGAGGGTCATCATGGCTTGGTCCTCTACTTCTAGAAGATTGGCCATTACCTCTGCCGGTTTGCTCTACCAGTAGTCTTAAAAGTTGAGCGATACTAGCATTACTATCAGGACTGGTTTCCTCTAAGGGATTACCTCTTCTACCTCTTCCTCTTCCTGACATCTTATAATCTATAGCCCATAATCCATCACATATAATTATCAGAACATGCTAAAAAATTTAAAAACAATGCTCTGAAAAATAAACTCACAGCTTTGGAGAAACGGTCGATGAAATCTGATCCAACTGACAGTGCATGTGTTTATCTCAGGAACATTGCTCTGATACCACGTTGTGACGCCCGTATAAGCTGTATTTATTATACAGGAACATTGCTCTATTTCTTATAACTTATAAAAATTTCTCAGGAACATTGCTTTAAAGAAGGGCTAAACGGCAATTTGTTATAAGCTGTATTTCTTATAACTTATAAAAATTTCGAAACATAAACACAAAACTGACATACACACGTTCGGCGCCAAGTACTGAAATTTTACGGAAAACAGATTTCATACATATACTGCAAATACGATATTACAACATCTGAAATTCTATATGAATTTACTACTATTGCAATTGATCTAATACAGATGTCTATGATAAAAGACAACAATAGCTAAGACACGGAAAACGCTGTCCATAGATAAACACTTCACCACCCAGCTGTCTCAGCTTCCACCTTCCGCTTGCCTTAACGGTCTCACCTGCACCATTTTAAAAGCTAATGAGCCTAGGGGCTCAGCAATTAAAATCCGAGTGATAACAAAGTCATTTAACGCAGGCAGACATCTAAACAATTACATAACTGAGTTTAATGGAACATCATTTGAACATAAACATTCTTTCGTATACTTCTTTAAACTTTCTTTCTTGAACTTTATTTTGTAACTTGGATGCGGGGAAAATAACCCAGATCCCTTCATTTAATTTCTTAAAATTTATGATTTATGGCTTAGAAGCTCTCCTTAGGTCCGTTGTGCACTTGATCAAATGACTTCTGATATCAGTTTTAGCATATAGCTCATTGTGAAGGGGCAACCGACATCTGGACGACTGCTCACCCTTCCTTTATGACCGTCTGTTATCTATGCCATAACTCCTTAAAAATAAACTTTCATTCATTTAAAATCATTTCTTTCGAAATCTTCTTTGAAATCAGCTTTGAAAATCAACAGGGTTCACTTCTTTTAAAACCCGCTTCCCAATTTAAAACTTACTGAGTATCAGATTTGACTACTGAAAAGTGATTGCTGAAATAGAAACAGATTTCTCTAAAAGAAACTGTACTGGAAAGCAAAAAAGATTTCTCAGGTGGAGCGTATCATTGAGCAGGTATGACAACAAGGAACATTACCGTTAGCGTGAAACAGATCTGACTATGAAAAATACATCGCTAACATTGAAACAGATGTCGTTGGTCAACTCAGATGTCAACGCTGAAATAGTGGTTGGAAAAGAAACAGATGTATCCAACGGAATAGTGTTTAGGAGTAAAACAGCTGCGACTAGGTCAACTCAGATGTCAACGCAACTAAGTTGGTCAACTAAGATGTCAATGAATAATCGCAAGCGACTCAGCAGTGAAATATTTAATACTGTGAAATCTGGCCAAAATCTGATGTGTAGCGAAAACACCAACTGAAATGAAAACTTCTGTTTTTAAATATGAAATTTAGTCGATATCATAGGAAACAAATTCTGAATAAGAACTTGGTGCTGCAACATCACGAACGACATCTACGATACCAGTTCTGCCTATCAAACCAGACTTAGTTTCTGATTCGACTAGCATCTCCGATTACGTAGAATCAGATTCAGATGTTACCATTCACCAGAAAGAAGAATATTCATGAACATACACGACTCAAATCTGAACTCCTCAGTACTTTTAAACAAAACATTCTGAAAAACTTTGGAAGCAGAAAACATAACTTTGACCCAATTTTATTCTTTAAACATCCTTGAACATACGTAAACATGAACTTAAACATAACTTTAAACATACAGGCAAACAGATCCATAAAATGAGAAAAATCAATATGTGAACAAAACATTCTGAAAAACTTTGGAAGCAGAAAACATAACTTTGACCCAATTTTATTCTTTAAACATCCTTGAACATACGTAAACATGAACTTAAACATAACTTTAAACATACAGGCAAACAGATCCATAAAATGAGAAAAATCAATATGTGCTTCAAATGGTGTAGCAATGATCAGCTTTTACTTGCCTTTGAACTGAGCTTGTACAACAGCAGTTAGTTCCCGCAGAGTTCCTCCTCTTTAAGCAAATACAACGAGCTTCTTTGGAAATATTTGAGATAACACAAAAGAGTTTTATTTTTGTAAATGAAATGAACCTTTTCCTTCAAAACAGGTATTTGTATGGGAGGGATTAGTGGCAGGTGAGGTGTATTCATCAAGCATGACACACCTTACCTAAAGCTATGAATTTTAGTAAAATTTCCCTCTTAATATTTTAGTTTGCAAATCTACCAAACCCTTCTTAAAAGAAACCATTTTGTTCTCCTTAAAATTATTTTCAACAGATTTCTAAAATCTGCTCGTGTATTGCGCTTGGAGTGACATCTGCTGGAACTTGCTGCGTTGTGCCTCACTTCTGAAATTAATAGAATCAACTTTCATAATATAGCTTATGCTAACTTTTAAATTGGCATTTTGACCCTTGAAGTAAATAAGATTCATATATATGGTCCTTTGGATTTTGGGGCGTTACAGGAATGGTGTTTACCCCAGTGTTGGGCAACACATTTCCTTCCTAAGATAGATCCAGCTGCAAAGGGAAAAGAATTCCTTGAAGCTTTTTCCCGGCCAACTCCAGTCCAATAGTACTGTCAATGACGCTCATAGACATCATGGCTAAATTAGAAGATGATTTTATGCTGTGAGCTAAGACAGAAAAGGTTTCTGAGTTATTGCAGTGACGGTTGTTGGTCTTGTATAGGTTGTATGAAGTGCAGGTGCGGGAAGAGGTAGGCAAGCACTGGAAAGAATTTGACAAAGATGCACCATCTTCCCACCGTGATCTTATGTGTATTCGATTTTTAGAAAGAGAGCTTAAACAGATCATGAAGAAGTATAGGTTTCAGTGTTTTACAGTTGGTCTACAGATCTTGGTTCCTGAATCCTCAGCCTCAAGAAATTTCTCTCAATATGATACTCCAGGAGTCACCTGGGCTGAGGTGCGTACCTTGTTCAAACTAGGGACCACTGGTCAAGATGAAGAAGCAGAGAAAGCTATGACTGAGCAATCAGCTCAGGAGCTTATTGCGGTAGAAGAGCTTCCTCCCATAGTCCAATATTTTTATCTGGAAGCTACTGAAGCTATAGATTCTTTTGAGCAACCGGCTCCAATGGCAGGGAAACCGGATACTAGAGATGAGCATCAGGCTCAAGCTGATTTTATCCCGTTAGTCCAACAGATTCTGGTATTTATATCTATTCTACGGATTCAGATGAGAATGTGGAACATCAGGTTCCCAGCTCTTCAGGTTTGGAAATTGCAGTTGATAGAATAGCAAACTGATATGGAAGCAACACCTGATCTTGCCCAAACTGGTCAACAGCCTATCTGTATCTCTACACGTACCCCCGCACCATTTGATATTGTTTCAGAAATTACCCGATGAAAAGAGTCGTTGCATCTTTGGAATCTTACGTTACAAAAATGCGGGATGAACAAACATTTTTAAAATACGACTCTCAATAATTCAGGCAAATATTCTACAGAAAAATTGATGATGTGGTGGCCACCGTCAACACTACTCAGTCAGCATTGGAAACTAATCTTGCCCGTTACATTAATGGAATTTATCAGTATTTTGCAAATATAATGACCTCAGTCAGGTCGCAACTTGCTGAAATGGTCGATTGCCTCAAGGAACAAAGTGATGCCAAAAAGGGGGAAGGTAGCAGTGTAAAGAGAAGGCTGCTTTGAGGAACCACCTTTGGGTTTAGATATATTTTTTGTAAAGCTGATTTGTTAATATAATATTATAAGTTTTGGTGATAACACAAACAAGACAAAAAATTGAATATAAACTATTCAAATTTGGACTAGAAGTAATCGGGGACTCATATCCTTTCACATTTGGACTAGAATTAATCGGGGACTCAGATCCGTTCATATTTGGACTAGAAGTAATCGGGGACTCAGATCCATTCAGATTTGGACTAGGCGTATCTTACAGATCATATCCGAGTGTATCAGATCCGAGTATATCAGATTGAGAGACTCAGAACAGAAGGTATCAGTTCAGTTAAGCGACTTCTTTAACAGATCAGATCAGAGTGTTACAGGACAAAATCTATTCAATTAATTCAAAAGTTTCTTTTACAGATCACTACAGATCAGATGCTTCTAAGGAACAGAACAGGGTTAGTATTCTTTGTGTTTGGTCTTTACTGTTCAGATCTTAGCAGCAGCGAAAGATGATATTATTCGAAGAGAGGGATTTCAGATCAGAAGAAGATTTATATAAAGAGAGCAAAAAGGGAAATATTTGTAAAGGAGAAAGATCTTGGAGCTTATATATACGAAAGCATATTTGAGATCAGAGCCGAAGAAGAGTTCAGATCCGAGACAGATTTCAGATCACAGCTTCAGATCTTAACAGCTATGTGCTCCAGATGATTCAACGATCGAGATTAAAGCATATAAAGCCTGTAAGACAAAGTGGATTAAAGTTGTTCAAGATCAGAGCTATTTAGAGTATATCGTACAGAACACAGAGTTGGTTCAGTCGATGTTTACCTATTTTGGTATAGAGTTTTCTAAGCTCTGACAACAGCCGACAAACCTCTACATAAGCATTAATGACACAATTAATGCTCGGTACTATGAAGATATTCCAAAATGGTTTGTGTCTACTGGCTCATTTAACAACCGTTGAAGATGGATGCATATAAATAGCTGAAGTGATTCAAGCCGGAAGAACTCTTGACACTCTCGGTGATTCACGGTGATTCACGATTTAAAAGTCTTCGTCATCTTCTTCCTCGCGCTTATTCTTTTGAATCAATCCCAGCTCTCTAAATCTCGAAGAACATCCTTGAAGCTTTTCAGTTCTTAACCTTCGATATTTTCCTTCTGGTTTACATTATAAATCGAGTCTTATTGTATAAGAAACCAGAAGTTTTACAAACTCTGTTTGATTTGTAATCATTGATATATTCATATAATAGTCTTTAAAGAACTTGCTATTTCAGCAGTTCTAAAATACGTTCATTTGTAATCAGTAGAAGAGTCTGCGTGTATTTGGTTGATAAGAGTTCACTTTAAGCGAGGCTTAAGTGATTGGGTGTTTGCAGAAGCTGTAACCATCAAAGCCTTCTAGTGGAACATTTCTGAAAAGGAAGAAGGGAAGACGTAGGATATTGATATCCGAACTTCCAGAAACAAACTCTTGACTCTCTCTATTTAAATTACTTGCATCATTATTTATTTACTGTTCATTGTTTAATCGGTTTATTTCCGCACTATTTTGTTAACCGAGAAAACAGATTTGTACTAAGACCTCAAAGCTGGTCACTCAGCTTTGAGTTAATTACAGGCTTGTAAAATCGTTTAAAAGGATTTGAAATAAAAAATCGAAGTAGTTCATTCAACCCCCCTTCTGAACTCCTGGGCTTATTTTGAGGAACCACCTTAGGGGCTTAGATATATTTTTTGTAAAGCTGATTGTATTTGTAATCTTTTGGACAGGATCAGAGGATGGGGTGCCGTGAGCTCTCACACATCTTGAGTACCGAAACCTTAAACAAAAATCCAGATTACATGCATAAAAAAATTCTGGTTTAAAAGCAGCACGTAATAGCAGGAAACCGGATTGCACCAACGCTGGTTCTAGCACAGGGTTAAACCAGCACGGAGAAAAGCAGTGCGATCTGGTTACTTTAAATCTTTAGCTGCAATAGCTCAGTGTTTTTGAAAGGAATGTGCACTGTGAAACAGATTGGGTATGAAATAAATTCATGTGGAAACAATCCAAACTGATCTCTGAAAATCGAAAGCTAACTGAATAGCTTTTGAACATATGCAATGCAATATGCAGAATATGTGTGTGAATGTGTAAAGTTGTAAATGACAAACATATTTGTTTATGGAAGTTTGGAGCTGAATCTCCTACATCTCCCTTTCTTCAACACAAGAAGGATCCACTAGAAGATTTGATTACAACAGCTTCTGCTGCAACCCGATCCGACAGCCTGCATGTGCAAGAACTCCTAGCCACTATGCACACCAGCTCGCAGGATGTGTGTCTAACAAACCAACACTTCTTTAACGTCTCAGTGAGAAAGACTACAAGTACTTGTTTAACGTCTCTGTTCAAAGACTACAAGGAAAGAGTTTGATTTGATTCACTCATTTTCTATTTCGCTCAACTCTCGTATGTATGAGTGAATCGCGTGTGAGATTTATAGTGTACACTCAATCTCTCGAATATAAAATCTCACACACTGGAAAGTGCTTCTCTCTAAGCTGATTGCTCGCTATCTTCCCATGGTTTGTGCTATCGACTTGATTATTCTTTGAATCTTTCGGTCAGTGCACCAGCTCACACCTGGGCACTGAACCAGCTTGCACACCAGCTGCCATGGAGTATGCAAACTTTTGACTAGCACTGCTTTGTGTTGTGCATTTCTCTGTTTTGCGTTCTGTACTTGCATACACTCTCTCTCCATTGTCACACCTCTGCTTCTGCTTCTTCTATATAAAGCCTCTTGTGCAAATTTTTCCGTTGGACACAAATTTGTAGCCGTTGAAAAGTCTTCTGACAAGGTTGTACTTTGTGTCCTTTGTCATTTAATTCTTCTGCAGGATTTATTACTTTTAGCGTGTGAGCACTGTACCGAGAAGAAAACACAACAAATTGATTTGAACACTGATAAGAAATCTTCGTATAGTCTTGTTGTGAGACCCAAAAGTTGATTGGATTAATTGAGTTAATTAATCGGGTTTAGCATAGACCAGATTTGGCTTGAACAGATCTGGGATGAGCCAACTTTGAGCTGGTATGCTTGGTTTAGCTATCAGGTCCGTTTAAGTCCTTGGAACAGATCTGGAGAGTTGTAGAATTTCCACGGGAAACGTTCAGATTTGAGTGTTGGTCAGCACTGGTTGATCGTCTTCAGATGTGGTGATGGAATCTGGTAGTCGCGCGCTATTTCAGTTACGTGTGTTGGAGGTTCTACGTGGGTAGCTGTGCGACGTCGTTTTGAGAATAGTCAAATTTGAGTTGCGTTAGTTGTTAGCGCTGAGTGACAGACCCGGTTCTTAGTCCCGGTTCGTGTTGTGGAGTAGACCGGTACGGTTCAGGGATTTCAGATTTGATTAGCTAGTGTGCGTCATATCTTCGTGCTATGGGTGCAACACCGTTTAGAGTTTCAGACTTGAGTTAGCGGGATGGTGTGTATTAGTTGAGAGCGTGTTTTCTGTGCGACGTCGTTTGGTTAAGTCCCACGTATGTTTTGACGTAGTGTCCAGATCTGGAGTGGTACTCCGATTTGAGATGGTTTCGAATGTGAACCCCGAGGTTTTCGGTGGCTGCTGTTCACCAGATTTGACCAGATTTGACCAGATTTGAGTTATATTTAAGAGAGGACTTTGACCCTTCGTATATTATGGTTAACCGACACTTAGAATATTTCCCGTGGGCAAACTCTGTCGCGATACCCTAGCTACTGTTCATCGTAACTCTTTTTCTCCGATTGCCGGTGGTAGGCAGCTCCGATTGAAGTAAGAGTGGTAGCGCTGGACTCCTCTTGCTAAGACGCTTCGTTTGGTACAGCTTTTTGAAGCTTGCGTCAAGCTTGGAGAGGTTTGCGAAGACATCTCTCTGCTGTAGTCTGTTAGCATAAGCGTCGAATTACTCCTGCCATTCAGGTAGCTCGTTGGGTAAGTGTTAGTTTCTACCCTTGTGCTTTGTTTAGAGCTGATTGGTGAGCTAGATGGGTAGGAGAGAACTGGTGGAGTGCGTAGCTCCCAGTTCATAGTTTCTGTGCTATGGTCCCTGAGCTAGTGTTGTTATTTGCTTAGCAGGTTCTCAGATCTGTATCGCTTGGGACTTTGTTGTGGTAATTGTATCTCAGAATAAAGGTACGGATGTGAGCTTGTTTTGCAGCGTTGAATTGGCATGGATTTTATGTGAGATGCTGTGTTGGATTATGTATGCATTTGCTTGCTCCTGTTGTGTTGTTATTGCAAGCTGTTTCATTGCATACATGCATTATCCATGTTGAACCCATATCTTGGTTAGCCGTGCTTTGTTATCTTGATCCATGTTTACCAGGATGCCTGTTGGAGGACGAGCGGGTCACTCCCGTATGACTCAACTCCCTGCTGGGATCTGTTAGCCACTATGAGCGGAGTGGGTAGCTCCCACATCTCATGAGTTGGGCAACAACGGGTTGAGCCGTGTTCTGCATATGGTACCGTGTGTTGAGATGAATGGGTAGCTCCCATATGCTCACACACCCCATGGCCACCAGTGTTGAGTTGATCCGTTATCGTTTGTTGAGCAGTCGTTGAGATCCTTTGGCTCCCTGTCTTCGGTTGTAGCCTTGTTCTGATGCATAGCATACGCATTTATCTATTTAACTGGTGTTTTTCAGTTTCTCTTCGTACTGGGGTTTGACCCCATGTTCCTCTGGGGCTGGTGTTTGTTTGCCTGTGTGTGTTGTCCAGGTTTCCCATGTTACTCGGCTGGTCGTGGAGTTGACCCAGCGGGAGGTGCCCCAGGAGGTGGTTAGAGTGTCTCAGTAGTATAGTATATATATGTATCAATACTGATAGCCCGGGGATGCCCTGCGCTTCGTTGAATTTAGTTGTAGTCTTTGTTGTATGGTTCTTGATACATGCTGTACTGTTGTACTGTGTGATTTTAACTGGGATATTTTGAGTATTGCAGTATTTTAAATTATGTTTTCTGAGTCAGGTCGAAAGCGAAAATTTTAGCCACTATTTTAATGCTTCCGCTATCGTGTTTTATGTGGTTTTACTCTGATTGAGCACGAGGCCTGACATTTTTGGTATCAGAGCTTAAGCTAGGATAAACTCGATTTCTTTTGATCACACTTGAGTCTAGGCACAGTGTTGCTTGTTTCATGTGCATGACTATGTGATCTATTTGATTATGTGATATATTTGTTGATGTGTGATCTTACCCTCTTAGTACCTTCGTAGATGCCACCTAGACGTAGGGGTAGAGGTAGATGGCAGTTTCAGCAGGAATCCGAGGGTCAGAACGAGGAGGTGCAGCGTAGTGGACCTTTTCGTAGACGTGATAGTCAGATTGAGGTAGATGAGCTGGTAGCCCGTGTGGACGACATGGAACTTGTCATGGCGAGGTTTCAGCGGATGAACCCTCAGATGTTTAACGGTGATGAGTCTAGTTCCGATGCAGAGTCCTGGTTGCAGCACATTATCGGGTTATTTGACCGTGTCAAGTATGATGACGAGCGTAGGTTGAGTTTGGATACGTTTCAGTTGAGAAGAAGTGCCGAGCGTTGGTGGAGAGACGCTTCGAGGACTCTAGAGGAGACAGGTGTAGGGATTACGTGGAACAGCTTTTGCTTGATCAAGCTATTAAATACCATGATACTAGTTTGGTATGGCTTCCCAGTACTTTCTGGTTTCCATACACGTCAAATTTTGGTATGTCTCCTCGGAATGTCCCGACTATCATGCCCGTAATGTTGGTATGGCTCCCGAAATATCTTCCGACCCCATGCCTCGTAGTTTGACATGGCTCTCGAGACGTCTTTCGACCCCATATCTCGTAATATTACAACCACAATCAAGTCATATCATTCAAAACATTTTCTTTTCTTCTCATTCTAACCTCAAAATAAATCTCAAATCCTCAAAAATATTTTCCTTCTTAACTTCATAAACTTTCTACTAATAAAATGTCTCATAAAATTCCAGCAATGATAGTTTAAAAATCACACATGCTAAAAATCATTTTCTAAACATTAATTTGTCATGAAAATTGTCAAAAATTTAATCAAATAAATTCTAAAAATACTGGAAAACATTTCAAAATATGTTTAAAACATCAAATAAAGTCATCCAAGAACTTTGGCAGCCCCTAAGATTCGAAATCTCAATTTTCACAAAAATAACCCGACAAGGCTCATTTCGAGCGACCAAACAGTAAAAATCATTAAAAATATATTTATTAACCAAATCACTCTCTATTTCAACCCACATCACCCTAACTCATCCTAAAAGTCACTGGAACAAATGAGACTCAAAAACGATTCAATAGGTGACCAACCCGACGCTTGAAATGACACTGATCGCGCACAGAGGCGAATCTGGCATAGGCCGAGACCTTATCTAAAACGCCCCGCTTTTCCCCACTCCAGGACCCGACCAGCCCCTATTTCAACCCATGGATGACCCCTAGACTCCATCCTAACCCCTATGGACCGAAACCTATGCCATGCTATACCTCTCCTTCCTGAAAACTCTAGCCGACGCATAGACCCATCTCTCACGTCTAGATCTGATCTAGGCTGCCAACTTCATGAAAAAATTACGTTAACCATCAATATATTCATAAAATATATATTTAAAACAACAAAAATCCTTAAATCGACAAACATGAATATATATTGCTTGAAGGATGCATCAAGAATCGTTTTGTACTTGCCTTCT
The DNA here is from genome assembly GCA_001598015.1 of Dorcoceras hygrometricum. Classification (NCBI taxonomy): domain Eukaryota; kingdom Viridiplantae; phylum Streptophyta; class Magnoliopsida; order Lamiales; family Gesneriaceae; genus Dorcoceras; species Dorcoceras hygrometricum. The sequence goes on from KV014861.1 coordinate 127,256, forward strand.
CTTGGATGAATTACAAAAATTGCTTCTAGGGTTCAAGGCGGAAAATTAGTAAGAGTTGCTAATTTACTAAATTAAGTGTTAGTCAACAAATGAAAAGGTTTAATTTGAAAGTTACTAATTAACTAATAAAACTGCTACTCATATTTTAAAATAATTAACTACATGAATTTTCTAATCCCCCAAATAAATTTTTAATATTTAAAAAGGATCAATAGACTCTTAAAATTATCACTATAAAATCTTCTAAGGCATAGGGAGGGACTCAAAAATTTAATTTTATAAAAAAGTATCGTCTTTACCTTGGTGTTCCCGTCTCCTCCTTTCCGGCCTCGAAATATATAAACTAAAATTCTGAAAAGAAACTATCATTAAAATATTCAAATAATGATTATGATAAAATCATGAAATAAAATTAATACTGCCAATAGAAGAAAATTACTAAGGCATGCGATTTTGGTTAGGAAATTTTCTAGACGTTACAGAAATCAATTTGCGATCAGACCGGAGCCAAGCTAAGTAAAGACAATTCAGCTAAAGAGATTTCAGATTGGAACTAAGCTGAAATCAGCTCGGGATAGACACGATCAGATTTTGAGGTATCGTATACATCAATTAACTTGATTTGATGTGTTGACCTCTCAAAATCACTCTGGAGTCGTTGGACTACTTTTAGAAAATTCCAGATATACCAAAGATCTGCTTTCAGTTGAGAATGGCGAAAAAAGAGGAAAGCATTTAATGAAGACGTATGTGAACAATACAAGCATTAAAACTCCGCAGACAAATCCTTTCGATCTATATGACGTGTCTACTGGTAACATTTATTACCGTTGGATCCAAAGAGTATAAATTGGAGAAGCCATTCAGTTCTGAGAATGCGCGAGACAAAAAACTCTACGAACTTCAACAACTCAAACTAAACAAGCTCAGAAAGCAATCTGCTATTCAATTCTATATAAATGTTCAGCTTGTTGCTGAAAATTAATTTGGCTTGTATTAAATTCTTATTCTTAGAGAGCCTAAAACAAACTTTAAAACAAGGCCTGCATGCTAGTGTATTGTGAAACTAGGACTTCAGTGTGCTGCGGCCACTTGAGTGTTCTAGGATACCTTGTATACTAAAAAAAGGTCTTTTAGTGGAATCCTTTTATCTTGGAAGAAGGAGAGACGTAAAAGAATTGCTTCAAACTTCCATAAACAAATCTCTGTCCCTATCATTTTTTTTACACAAACTCATTTTTACGTTCAATGTTTGATTGAAATCTTTCCGCATAAAACAATTTTATTGTTCAAGAAAACAGGTGACTGAGTTTTAGTAGTTGGCTGTTAACTCAGCTGAATTGCAGATAGTTTTTAACACAATGTTTGAAAGGAGTTTATTCAACCCCCCCTCCTAATCTCCAAGATTTGTGTTTTCGATCCCAACAAGTGGTATCATACAGGGAGAACTCAGTATTTCGAACTTTTAAAAATTATTTCACATATCTTTTCAAATCGCACCATCCACATTTTCAAACAAAATTCCTAAGTTCTGTGAAGAAGAATATGATGACTGGAAAATTCACCTGCAAGCACATTTGGCAGCGTTGTACGATGACATGTGGTATGTCATCACAGATGGACCCATAAAGATCCTGAAGGCAAACACAGCAGTAGCAGTTTTTGATGGTGCTCCACATATGGTGGAGAAGCTACGTTTGAATGAACAACAGAGCATAAGAGGAAACCAAATCTCGTCAATGTAGCTAAAGATATCCTCTTCAAAACACTGGACATAAATATGTTCAGCAAAATAAAGACTTGTTCAACAGCCAAAGAGACCTGGGAGAATATCACTCAGCTTTGTGAAGGAAATGAGCAAACAAAAGAAAACAAGCTGATGGTGGCTACCCAGAAGTTTGACACGATAAAGATGAAGGCTGGAGAATCGATGGCCGAGTTTAGTGAGTGTTTCGGCAAAATCATTATTGAACTCGCAGCTCTTGGGAGAGAGTACACCAACAGGGAAATGGCCCTGAAGGTGATGAGAGCTCTTCCCAAAGAGTGGGATGTCAAGAAAATGGCGATGAGGGAGGCCAAGGATCTGAGCAAGGTGTAGTTACACGATCTGTTTGCAGATTTGAAGGCGTACGAATTTGAGCTGGAAATAGATCAGAGGGCGAGCCATCAACCTCTCACTCAACCAAGGCTCTTATTACTACAGAATAGAAACCACAAAAGACAGCAGAACATATCAGAGTACACCAACAGGGAAATGGCCCTGAAGGTGATGAGAGCTCTTCCCAAAGAGTGGGATGTCAAGAAAATGGCGATGAGGGAGGCCAAGGATCTGAGCAAGGTGTAGTTACACGATCTGTTTGCAGATTTGAAGGCGTACGAATTTGAGCTGGAAATAGATCAGAGGGCGAGCCATCAACCTCTCACTCAACCAAGGCTCTTATTACTACAGAATAGAAACCACAAAAGACAGCAGAACATATCAGCAACAATGCCATGTCCCTCTTCGTTAAGAAGTTTGGGAAATTCATGATAAGAACTCAAAACCTATCTTTTCCAAATAAATCTCATAAAATTGGACAGACTACTACTGAATCGAAATGTTATAACTGTGGCATATCTGGTCATTTTATTGCAGACTGTACTAAACAGAAGAAACATGACAAGAAGTCATGGTACAAGAGGTACAACAGACCTGATAACAAGACGTTCAGGAAAAGACAAGGGAAACAAAGACCAAGTCCTCTTAAATGCAACTCAAATATGCTCAAATCTGAAGAGCAGCCCACCGACAACTTAAAGTTCAAAGATGAATTCCCACTCGGATCTGAATCCCACATCAGATCTGGCTCTACGCCAAAACAGATCCCGACTTACCCCAAAAGACGTCGCACAGAGTCTACTGTTGCATCTGGACATGTCACCCGCTACTCAAATCTGAAATTCTAAAAGCGTCGCGTCGCAACACTCATATCTGATCAGTTCTCGTGGAAATCCCCCAACTCTTCAGATCTATTTCAAGGACTTATACCGACCTGATAACTAAGCCAAACATACCAACACAAAGCTGGCTCATCTCAGATCTGTTCGAGCCAAATCTGGTCTATACTAAACCCGATTAATTAACTCAATTAATCTAATTCATCTTCGGGTCTCACATCTCTCTCCCACTAAAAGAGGATTTCGTCCTCGAAATCAAACAACAATTCCGGATCAAGAGTTCAAGATAACTGGGAAAATGATCATAAGCAAACATCTACCAGGAAAAACAAGAAACAAACTAACTACTGAAATCTGATACCACGCTTACTCAAACATGTGCGGCCACTCACGCTGCATCTTCTCTTCCAGTTCCCAAGTAGCTTCTTCTCTACCATGTTTTCTCCACTGGACCATCACCAAAGGGATGATCTTATTCCTCAGCTGTTTCTCTTTTCTATCCAAGATCTGCAAAGGATATTCAACATAACTTAAAGTCCGATCTTTCTCCACCTCGTTAGTTCTCAATACATGCGACGGATCTGGCTCATACTTCCTCAACATCGACACATGAAAAACATCATGTAAGGAAGACAGATCTGGCGGCAACAGCCGATAAGCCAAAGGACCAATTCTCTCGTCAAATCTCATATGGTCCAACATAACGAGGAGCTAACTTTCCCTTGAGATCAAATCTCATAACACCGCGGAAAGGAGAAATTTTCAGGAAAACCAGATCACCAACCTGAAATTCTAAAGGCCTACGCCTCTTATTCGCATAACTGGCTTGGAAATCCTGTGCAGCTTTCATTCGCTGATGAATCAGATCCACTTGATCTCTCATCTGCTGCACAAATTCTGGAGGATACAGCTGTTTCTCCCCCACTTCTCTAACACACAGGCGATCGACACTTCCTGCCATACAAAGCTTCAAAAGGAGCCATACCAATCGTAACTTGATAGCTGTTATTATAAGAAAACTCAACCAAAGACAACGAATCTTTCCAGCTACCACTAAAATCCACCACAACAGCTCTCAACATATCCTCTAAAATTTGGATAGTTTTCTCAGATTGGCCATCTGTTTGGGGATGATAGCTGTACTCATAGCCAATATAGTACTCAATGCTGTTTGCAAACTCTTACAAACCTGGAAGTAAATCTCGGATCACGATCTGAAACAATAGAAACATGCACACCATGCAAACGCACCACAAAATCTATGTACAGCTTCGTCATCTTCTTCAAAATACGTCATACTATAGGGGATGAAGTGCGCAGACTTCGACAACCTATCGATTATAACCCACACAGCATCACAAGCTCTGCTGGAACGAGGCAAATGGGTCACAAAATCCATGGCTATGTGCTCCCAATTCCATTGGGACACCTCTAAGCTTTGCAACAAACCATCAGGTCTCATCCTTTCAGCCTTGACTTGCTGACAATTCAAACAACGGGCTACAAAATCAGCAACATCACCCTTCAAACCTGTCCACCAGTAATGTTGCTTCAAGGCATGATACATCTTGCTTGTACCAGGATGAACACTGTTTCTACTACAGTGCGCTTCTGTCAAGATCTCCTCACTCAAATCGATCAGATTTGGCACAACCAACTTGCCACAAAACCTTAAACAACCATCAGACGAAACAATGTAATCCTCCAACTGTCCAGCTCTAACCTTCAGCTTTAACTCATGGATAGATGGATCTGTTCTCTGAGCTGCTCTAATGCTCGCAACAATCTGTGGCTCAACTTGAAAAGAAGACACCACAACATAATCCTCTCCTGGGTAAAATCACCAACCAGTAGTGCTTAGATGCTCATGGACCTTCGAAATCTGCAACGAAGCCAGCATCGCCACTTGAGCCTTTCTGCTCAATGCATCAGCAACTACATTCATCTTCTCAGGTTGATATTGGTTCTCAGAATCAAAATCCTTAAGCAGCTCCATCCATCTATGTTGTCTCATGTTCAAATCTGACTGAGAAACAGATATTGAAGGCTCTTGTGGTTTGAATACACCACAAACTGCTCGCCATACAGATAGTGGCGCCAAATCTTCAAGGCAAAACCACTGCTGCCTCTGCAACGAAGCCAGCATCGCCACTTGAGCCTTTCTGCTCAATGCATCAGCAACTACATTCATCTTCTCAGGTTGATATTGGTTCTCAGAATCAAAATCCTTAAGCAGCTCCATCCATCTATGTTGTCTCATGTTCAAATCTGACTGAGAAAACAGATATTGAAGGCTCTTGTGGTTTGAATACACCACAAACTGCTCGCCATACAGATAGTGGCGCCAAATCTTCAAGGCAAAAACCACTGCTGCCAATTCCAAATCATGAACTGGGTAACGAGTCTCATGCGGTTTCAACTGACGAGAGGCATACGCAATGACTCGACCATTCTGCATCAACACACAACCCAATCCGTTCAAGGAAGAATCCACACAAACCACAAAACCACCTGAACCACATGGCAAAGCTAACACAGGCGCAAAAGTTAGCTTTCCTTGAGCCACAGAAAACTTTTCTCACACTGCTCAGTCCAAACAAACCTCTTGTCTTTCTGAGTCAACTGCGTCATTGGCTTAGCTATACTAGAGAATCCCTCTATAAAACGCCTATAATAGCCAGCCAAACCCAAGAAACTATGAATCTCAGCAACATTCTTGGGGCACTCCCAGTTAACAACAGTCTCTACCTTACTGGGATCCACAGAAATAACTTCCACTGAAATGGCATGACCCAGAAACAGAACTCTATCCAACCAAAACTCGCACTTAGAAAACTTAGCATACAGTTGCGAGTCTCGAAGCGTCTGAAGGACCAACTTCAAATTCTCCTTGTGCTGAATCGGAGTCTTATAGTACACCAAAATATCATCGATAAACGCAATCACAAACTGATCGATGAACTCTCTAAAGACTCGATTCATCAGGTCCATGAAAACTGATGGGGCATTTGTCAAACCAAAAGGCATAACTAGGAACTCATAGTGCCCGTACCTCGTACGAAAAGCAGTTTTCGCAACATAGTGCTCTCTAATGCGCAAATGATGATACCACGAACGCAGATCAAACTTAGAGAACACAATCGAACTCTGAAGCTGATCAAACAAATCATCGATCCTCGGCAAAGGGTACTTATTCTTAACTATCGCCTTACTCAACTGCCTAAAGTCAATGCACATCCTCATCAACCCGTCCTTCTTCTTTACAAACAAGATAGGCACTCCCCACGGAGACATACTCGGCCTAATGAATCCCTTCTCCAGCAAGTCGTCAAGATGAACCTTAATCTCTCTCAACTCAGCAGGCGCTAAATGATACGGAGCTCGAGAGATAGGAGCTGTACCAGGTACCAACTCAATGTTGAAGTCTATCTCCCTCTTCGGAGGAAAACCAGGAATCTCCTCCGGAAACACATCCGGGAAATTGCGCATAACGGGAACCTCACTAAGCTCTACGTGCGAAGAAGAATATACATCCAACGCATAGATCATAAACCTAGCATTCTCCAACGACAACAGGCTAAACATCTCCATCGCAGAGACTAAAGGAATCTTTGACTGGGAATCGTGGCCATAGAAATTCCACTTCTCGCCAGACTGGGGCCTAAATCGCACAACGTCATGGAAACAATCCACAGTGGCCCTATAACTAGACAACACGTCCATTCCCACTATGAAATCGAAATCCCACATCACTAGCCTGATCAAATTGGCTAACAACACGTTCTCACCAAACCTAAGAACGCCATTCAACAAGATATCTTGGGAGTACAGGCTCGCACCGACAGGAGTCGCAACAGACACAACATCACATAAAACAGTGGTATGCAAACCATGCTCAACCACAAATACATCAGCAATAAACGAATGTGATGCTCCTATATCAAACAACACACGCGCAGGAAAATCAATGACAAAACAAGTACCTACGATCACTCCTCCTCCTGGCGTGCCCTCTGCTTGCTCCCTCGTCATGGCATTCACCTGGGCAAACTGAGGTCCAGAAAACTAGGGCTGGGAAGACTGTCCAAACCGCGAAGGACCAGGCTGCTGAAGCGGTCTAAACTGAGGCTCTCCCAACCTTTGATGTGAAGCAGGAACGGAACGACCTCTAGACGATCCACCTCGACCCTGCGGTGGGGCGGCGGTATGCTGAGATCCAGCCAAAGGACACACTCTCGCAAAGTGTACATAAAGTCCACAAACGTTACACAAACCTTGCACTCCTACAGACTGCGCTGTAGGATTCCTTCCTACACATTGGCCACAAAATTCGACCTTGGAACTACTACCACTGCTAGAACTACCCGAGCCAGAAGAACTAGAACCTGACTTCTTCTTAAACTGACGACCACGAGACCTAAACCTCTGGTGTCCAGGCTGCTGGGCTACCTGCTGCTGGGGTGGCTGGGACGACTACATAGACTGGGTAGGTTGCACCCCCGGAACTATGGGACGGTTACCTTGCACCATTTGAGGCCTAACACGAGACCTGCGGTTCTGCAGTCCTTCCTCAATATCCATAGCCTTGTCTACCGCATCCGCATAACTCGTTGGTGAACCCGCCAACACCAAAGAATACAACTCCTCATTCAGTCCTTCCAAGAACTTATTCCTATTTTTGCCATCTCACGGCCAGAAACATGTGGAACATACGCAAGAAGTGAAGAAAACCTCCAGGCATACTCTCCCACGGACATAGTTCCCTGCACCAGGTTATCAAACTCACGCTCCCTGGCGTTAACATAGGACTCAGGGACATCCTCCTGTCGAAAGGCAGTACAGAAACTATTCCACGAAATCCCCACGCCAGTCTCCTATAGCGCACGAGAAGCACCTCTCCACCAACGCTCGGCACCTCTCCTAAATTGAAATGTAGCCAAACTCAACCTACGCTCGTCGTCATACCTGACACGGTCGAACAACCCGGTAATGTGCTGCAACCAGGACTCCGCATCGAAACTAGGCTCATCCCCGTTAAACGTCTAAGGATTCATCCTAAGAAACCTCGCCATCACAAGTTCCATGTCGTCCACACGGGCTGCCAGCTCATCTACCTCAATCTCAACCTGTCTATCACGACCACGATGAGGAACACTACGTTGCACTTCCTCGTTCTGACCATCGGACTCTTCCTGAAATTGCCCTCTACCTCTACCCCTACGTCTAGGCGGCATCTACGAAGGCACTCAGAGGGTAAGGTCACACAACAACAAATATATCACATAGCAAATAAGCCACATAGTCAAGCACATGCAACATGCAACACTGTGCCTAGACTCAAGTGTGATCGAAAGAAATCGAGCTTATCCCAGATTAAGCTCTGATACCAAAAATGTCAGGCCTCGTGCACAAAAATAGAATTTAACCACGCAAACAATAGCGGAAGCATTTAAAATAGTGGCTAAATTTTTGCTTTTGGCCTGACTGAAAGATACATAATTTAAAATACTGCAATACTCAAAATATCCTAGTTTAAAATAACATAGTACAACAGTACAACATGTATCAAATACAAAACGACAACACTAAAACCGAATACAATAAACCACAGGGCATCCCTCGGCTAAAAGTACTGATACATATATGCTATACGCTAACTGGGACACTCTAACCACCTCCTGGGGCGCCTCCAGCTGGTCAACTCCACGACCAGCTGAGTAACCATGATAACCTGAAAACACACACAGGCAAACAACACCAGCCCCAGAGGGACACAAGGTCAAACCCCCGTACGTAGAGCAACTGAAAAACAGCATAAGACAGCAACTGATAACATGCAATGCTATGCATGAGATGGGGCTACAACAGAAGGCAGGGAGCCAAAGGAATCTCACGAACAAATCAATGACATCAACAAATCAACTGAGCAATGGTGGCCACGGGGTGTGTGAGTATATGCGAGCTACCCACTCGTCTCAGCACACGGTACCAGATGCAAACCATAGCTCAACCTGTTGTTGCCCAACTCATGAGGTGTGGGAGCTACCCACTCCACTCATAGTGGCTAACAGATCCCAGCAGGGAGATGAGGGTGAAGGGAGTTACCCACTCGACCTCCAAAACAGGCATCCTGGTACACACAGATCAAATACAACAAGGTGTGGCTAACAAGATCTGAGCTCAACAGGATACATGAGTGAATGCAGATGCAACAGATAACAACAAGCAACACAAAGCATACACTGCACCACGGAACAGCAAGCAATTACACATATCCATGCCAAATCCAACGCTGTAAAACAAGCTCACATCCGTACCGCAACTCTGAGCTATAATTACAACAACGAAGTCCCGAGCAACATATATCCGAGAACCTACTAAGCAACAACGCACAAAATCTTAGGGACAGTAGCACAAAAACTACGAAGTGGGAGCTATGAGCCCAACCAAATCTGACCTACCCTTCTAACACAACATAAGGCTCTAAACGAAGCACAAGGTAGGATCTTAACGCTTACCCAACAATCTACCTGAACGGCAGAAGCAAAGCCACACTTATGCTAACAGACTACACAAGGGAGATGTCTCGCAATCTCACCAAGCTTCACGCAAGCTTCCAAAAGATGTACCAAACGAAGCGTCTTAGCAAGAGGAGTCCCACGCTACCACTCTTACTTCAATCGGAGTTGTCTACCGTCGGAAATCGGAGAAGATAAGGTTTGGTGAACAGTAGTTAGGGTATCGCGACAGGGTTCGCTATCGGGGAAATATTCTAAGTGTCGGGGAACAATAAAGGGAAATGAAGACCAAGTCCTCTTAAATGCAACTCAAATCTGCTCAAATTTGAAAAAAAGAACCCATCGAAAACTTAAAGTTCAAGGCTGAATTCCCACTCGGATCTGAATCTCACATCAGATCTGGATCTACGCCAAAAAAGATCCCGACTTACCCCAAACGATGTCGCACAGAGTCTACTGTCACATCTGGACATGTCACCCGCTACTCAAATCTGAAATGCTAAACTAAGCCAAACATACCAACACAAATTTGGCTCATCCCAGATCTGTTCGAGCCAAATCTGATCTATACTAAACCCGATTAATTAACTCAATTAATCTAATTCAGCTTTCGGGTCTCACATCACATATAGAACCTAAGAAGATAGATCAGGCCTTAGCTGACCCAAGCTGGATAGAAGCTATGCAGGATGAACTTAGTCAATTTTAACGTAGCAAGGTATGGCACTTAGTTCCTAGACCAACCAATCAGACTGCAATAGAAACTAAATGGGTCATTAAAAACAAATTAGATAAAAATGGTAATGTTGTAAGCAATCAGTCTAGATTAGTACCACAAGGCTATCGGCAGGAAGAAGGAATAGACTTCGATGAAACCTTTGCACCCGTAGCTAGATTAGAAGCAATATGCATATTCCTTGCATATGCTGCATTTAAAAATTTTAAATTTTATAAAATGGTTGTTAAAAGTGCATTCTTAGACGACATCCTAAACGAGGAAGTGTATGTTGCACAACCTCCTGGCTTCTTAAATCATACCAGACCAGAATACGTATATAAACTGGATAAAGCTCTGTACGGTCTGAAACAAGCACCAAGAGCTTGGTATGATACCCTGTCCAAATTCTTAATTGATCATGATTTTGCCATTGGATCGGTAGGTAGACTCGGTTAAAATTTGTTAAAAATAATCATGTATTATTGGTCCAAATTTATGTTGATGATATTATATTTCGTTCGACTAATCCTAAACTGTGTGAAAAGTTCTCAAAGCTGATGCAGGATAAGTTCGAAATGAGCATGATGGGGGAGCTAACATTTTTCATAGGACTCCAAGTCAGACAGCTTGAAGATGGAATATTCATCAACCAAGCGAAATATACAAACGAATTTCTAAATAAGTTCGACATGGAAAAATGCTCTTCAGCAACTACCCCGATGAGTGCTTCAATCAAGCTGGACAATGACGAAGCTAGTACTTCCGTTGAGAATTCTCTCGCTTCCTAGAACCTAGCAGCAATGGCCCTTGTTTTCATTTAAACGCAATCCAAATCAATTTTGAATCAGTTCTCAGCTTTCTAGTAGGGGAATGGTGAAGATGTTCTAAGCTCTAGAGTCATCAGGACTCTGAGGCTTCCTGGGGTGCACATCAGCAGTTTATGAGGAGAATATTCAGGAGTTCTTCGCCATTGCTAGACTGGAGAGGAATACTGTGATCAGCACAGTTAGAGGTTCATATGTGGTAATTTCTGAGGAGATTTTTGCTGGTAGTTTTCAATTGCCCACTGAGGGGCTCGTGGTAATGTTTGAATTGCTAGAAAGGCTAATGGCACAAATGAGGATGGAGTTTTCTCAGTCCAGGATGCCGGTACATAGCTCTTGTAAACAGAAAGATATGAAGGTGTAATATCGTATGCTAAAGGATATCATAGCCAAGGCACTCACTTCCAAAGCTGGATTCTTTGACGCTGTGACCCAAAGCCGATTTGATCTGATGGTGGCTATCATGGGAGGCGTCAAACTCAACTGGAGTAAAATCCTTTTTAGGATTTTGAAGGCAACGGTCATGCCATCGACCAAGCAGGCTCAAGGTTTTTCTGTGCAGCCGAGTCTGCTGCTGGAGGGAGTTCAACTATTGAAACTGGAAAGTCTAAAGCCCTTCCCTTCTTGAAGATTTTATCTGCCAAATCTGTTGGCACCTATGTTGTCAAGAACAAATCAGAGAAGGTAGGAGTAACCAAATTCAAAAGGTTGGAAGATGTGACCACCAGAGCTAATGCTTTCGTTCAGCTAGCATAAATCGAAAGTCAACCAGTATTGGGAGAGCTGCGGTAAGGCCAACAGTCCCAATTCAGATGATGCGTCCTCAAAAGTGCAAACTCATTCTATTGGAGGATTATGATTCTGATGAGCCTAAGCCACTGCCAAAATAAATTAAGGTGTCGGCACCTATGGTCCAATATTTTATGTCGCGGATGAAAGCTCAGATCTCAGCAGTACCTGATGACGAGTCTTTATGACGCACTATCGGAATCTTAGGGCAAAACACTACCCTAATTCGGTGACGACAAAGAAGCCGATAACTAAGATCCGGTGGAGCCATGGAATCCATATCAAAGAAGTAAACTGGTGCACCAGATCTCTTCCGAAGATTGCCCCTGTCCATAAGGGAAAGAAGATTTTGGTTGAGACACCTCCTAAGGGCAATCCAGTCGAGGAGACAATCAATTTGATTTTTGCAGATCTTGAGTTCTTCATCAAGATCAGAGACTCCGTATTTGCTAGAGTGCATGATGATCTACAGTGTTCGGGGTTTGAGCAACCTAAGTGGATAAGGGACCGTTTCAAATCCGATGTGGCTAAGCTGTTCCGATGGACCAAGACGTACTCTCTTCGAGTAGACTTCAAGCAAAGAATGATGGTACAAGAGAAACTCCAAGAACTGTTTCTTTGCAAGGTTCTTCTTGAGAGGCGGAAAAACTTGGTTCCTAGACACCTCCTCGCAAGCATAGACCTCCAGGTTCTAGATGTATTGGCTGAGGCCCACATGATTGAAGTGGTAGCATATCTGGGGCTTAGGAAGTAGCATAAACTGGTGTGGACACTCCCAGGGCCCTTAAATCTATTTTTAGGCCCAGATGAGTATACATAAGTTTGTTCAGTTCTCAGTTCCCAGAAACCGATAGTGTATCAGTGTACAGATTTTGTGGTTCATCCGTCAGTACAGATTACAGAGGCTATTCCGAATGCAGTTTTCAGAGCTTTTCAGCATGGGTAGCGTGCTGAACAATTTTGTGGAACTTTGAAGAAGGTACACATGCAGAATCTTTTCGATCTTCTAATGCATGTGAACTTGTTGAGATGATATATGGAGAAATTCACCCATCACAGTCAAATCGTAGTTTCAGTGACTCCCACAATGTTTCATCATTTGCACAGATAGCTGCTCAACTCCGGGATCTGGTGTCCAACACCAGTTTGGAGCAGTTACACTCTCAAGAGCTCATGATGTAACGACCAGATCTTTTTGAAGTCCACAATTAGTAAATTATGAGATTTGAGGGATTACAATGCTATATTATTTCGATCCTTGAATTGATCGAGTTTCGCATTTCATGTGTATGCCATTTAGCTTTCTTTCTTTAAAAGTTAATCAATCCATAATAATATAAAGATTGATCATAACGTAGACTGAAATATTCAAGAATCGAATTGAAATAGCAATGTAATCCCTCAATCTCATATCTTTCTAATTGTGGACTTCTAAATGAGCTGGTCGTTACAACAATGCTATTTTATTTAAACTCTTGAATTGATCGAGTTTCGTATTTCATGTGTATGCCATTTAGCTTTCTTTCTTTAAAAGCTAAATTCAGATTTCATAATACGTGCATCCAGATTTCATGTAATGTGCGTATAGAATTCATGTCTTATGCAATGTCCAGCCTTCATTTTATTATGGGTTGATAGACAGATATTTAGAATGCAATAATAGCAGATGTCTAGTTAATTTCTACAAGCCAATTGAATCTTTGTTTTAACTAAAATTGTTCGGTTTCAATGTGCATCTCTTTATTTTAAAACAGGGCACGCTTTATTGGAATTTGGCATATTGATTAAACGTGTCTTCTTTCATTAGACATTTTAAAGCATATAAATAGGATGTTAAGCTGCTTCATGCATCATTATCTTCAAATTAAATCATTTAGAAGCGGTGCTCTCTTGGAAGAAGTCGAACAAAATCCTTTCAAAGTTTTTAAAAGAAACAGGCGGTGCATAGAGGTTTGCTGGATTTGCTGCTGTTGTTGTGTTAAAGATTTCAGGCATGTAAACTCTGTTTCTTGCTCACTCAATAGAAAGCATATATTCAATTCTGTTTTCTTATGATTATGTATGTTTTAAAGAAAAGGAAGATAGCTATCGACTGTTCTTCAAGAAAACCAGAAAGTTTATGCTCTGTTTTTACAAAAGTTACGTTTACTGTAATTTTGATCCAAATATGTTTTAGAAAATGGTTTAATGATGTTCGTTCATTGAATTCTTGAGTTTTCCAGTGAGTTATTATTCGAAGTAGCTCACAAGTAGCTTATTCGATATTTTCCAGAAATTTCGTAAGATATTTTGATTTCTTCAGAAGAAGGTAATCGTGATAATTCATGTTTATCCACACGATTAAGTATGAGATCTGGTTCTTATACCATCGTTGAATTTCTATGATAAACAGATTTCTAAGAGTAGAGGTCTGTTTACGTGTTTAGTTGAGTTCAGATTTCTATCGTTGTTCATGAGATCTGAAGTGTTTCTTCTTCGAGTGAAATACTTATGTTCATTCAGATTTCACCTATTCCTTTAATTCATATTTCTCTCTTTTATATATGAGATCTGGTATAGAGCAGGTTCCTTTCATAAATTGTTGACTTCTGAATTAATCGTTGACATCTGGTTTATTCATTAGTAGCATGACATCTGATTTACTCGTTTAAGTTGGGTAAGATCTGATGACGTCACTCATTAGTTGCGTTGACATCTGGTTGACCAACAGAGATCTGTTTTATTTCTTCTTCGTTGAGATACATCTATATGATTCAGATTTCTACTGTTCATTTAAAACAGATTTCATCCTTTATTTCATCCTTTACTTCTTCAATACTTCTTCAATTGAGACAAAAAACATAGATTCGGATTCCTCATTCATTTCTGAATCGTTTTAAAGAGTTATTCGATTCAATTGACAGATTCAAGTAGTGTCTTTATTCAGTTTTCATTTTCGCAAGCATTACAGAAAACCTTGAAGTATTCCAGAACATCATTAGACAAGAGAAAACACATTCTGGTTTAGACCAACAGTAGATTCTGTTTTATTTCTTCTTCGTTGAGATACATCTATATGATTCAGATTTCTACTGTTCATTTAAAACAGATTTCATCCTTTATTTCATCCTTTACTTCTTCAATACTTCTTCAATTGAGACAAAAAACATAGATTCGGATTCCTCATTCATTTCTGAATCGTTTTAAAGAGTTATTCGATTCAATTGACAGATTCAAGTAGTGTCTTTATTCAGTTTTCATTTTCGCAAGCATTACAGAAAACCTTGAAGTATTCCAGAACATCATTAGACAAGAGAAAACCAGTAAACGTACAAAGGAAAGAAACAGATTTCACGAAAGAAAGAAAGAGCAGAATGTTTTAAGAAATGTTTTAATTTATGACAACAAAAATGTCCCGAGGAAGGATCAGGATTACGGTCGACGGACTGTATACCCCTTCAAAACCAAGGAAGGATAAGGATTATGGTTCGACAGATCTATATACCCCTTCAATAATGAGCCATAGTGCTAAGACTGATATCAGGAGTTTGATCAAACGAAATGGATCAAATGTTTAAAGTGTTGTCATAATTTTCAGTAAATGAATGAAGAGCACAAGTGTGATTTTAATCACTGCTCTAAGGAATGTTTAACGAAAATGTTTTCAGAATTGAGTTATGATTTATGCTTTCATTTACTTTCAGATTTCACAGTTATGTTTTACGCTTGTTTATTCTTGAGCGTATTCAAAGTTTCAGACTCCAGTATGTATTAGCTATTGGACGATTGTATGATTTGCTTTCGTTATTTCCATACTTTACCTGGTGAGCCTTTGGATCACTAGTTTTCATTGAGTGAAGGTAATGAACAGTTAGGAGCTGGAGGGAAATGAACAGAAGGGAAGGAAGTGTTTATCGTGGACACCAGACTTCAGCGTTTTTCTTTCTGTTCCATATTTCATGGTTCCTTTTTGGATTACATAGTATTGTACAGAAACTTTTGCTGTCGTTTTACACCATGACAGATTTCTTGTTTAGTTATTTTGTAGAAATCGGTTTCAGACTTCGTTATGGAAGAATATAAACCATTTTGTGTGATTTATCAGATTTCTAGTTTCCGCGCTTTTCCATAACATCTGATTCTTATTCACATCGTGAATTGGAATATTTTTCTCACTTCAGTCCAGAAAGATAGTAACGATCCATTAGTTTGATGTTTGAAAATTTTACGACTTTCATTTCAACCCCAAAACTTATAAATTCCGCTAAGAAAAGTACGGGTCGTTACAGTTGGTATTAGAGCAATTGTCCTAGAGATAAACACACTTCCAGTCTGAGCATATCTCTCCAGCCACTTCTAAATTGTGAGTTTTAATTCATGTTCTAGCATAAAGTAATCTCTCATATAGAATTGTGGTGGATTTGGGCTACCCTTTCCAGATATGTCAGGACTAGGTAGAGGAAGAAGGAATTTTGCCGAAGAAGATAATGAGTCAGAAGGTATTAATCCAGTCCTCCTCAATAGTATGGCACAACTGCTAGAACGATTAGTTGATCAAACCTCCAATGGGAATGGTCATTCGTCGAGTAGAATTATTAGTAGAGAAGATCTTTAAGAGAAGTTTAGGAGGCAGAGACCTCAAGAATTTTCTGGCACTACCGATCCCCTGGTGGCAGAAAGCTGGATTAAATCTATGGAAGTAATATTCGATTATTTGCACTTGACGGAACTAGAGAGACCCCGGTGCGCAATTTATATGCTTAGGGACGATGCAATGATGTGGTGGGAAGGAGCCAAGTTAAATGTGGACTTGGAAATGCTCACCTGGGAGGAATTTAAAAGGGTCTTCTTCGAGCAATATTTTACAGTTTATGTTCGAGAGAAATTGCAGAGTGAATTTCTAACTCTCAAGCAAGAAGGAATGGCGATGCGGGATTATATCCGCAAGCTCGAGAGGGGATGTTATTTTGTTCCATTGATTGGGACAAATGCAGATGCTAAGCTTCGTCATTTCATCAATGGGTTGAAACGCATGATTAAGAACGATGTTAGGTTGGCAGAACCTATAGATTATAGAGCTGCTGTTAATAAGGCTCTTCGAGCAGAGCAAGACTGGAAAGCAATCTATGATGAGAGACAATTGAAGAGGCAAGCGTTCCAGCAAAATGATAAGAGGAAATTCAAGAAACAGAACAATAATCAGCAAGGGTTGCAGGGAAAGGGACCAATTGCCGCTCAACCAATTTCTGCTGTTCCAAATAGAATAGGCAGCCATGTCCTACTTCCAAGAAGAATCGTAAGGGACAGTGTCTTCAGGGGCAAAATGTATGTTACACTTGTGGTAAACCAGGCCACATGTCGAGAAATTGCCCCAAGAAACAACAACAACTCATTACCAGCAGGGCATACGTGATGACTGCTGAAGAAGCACCAGATGATACCACCATGGTGACGGGTAAAATTTCTGTTGATAACATGTCTACCATTTTTTTGCTAGATTCTGGTGCAACTCATTCGTTTGTATCGGAAAGATTTTCTAAGAAAATTGTTTATTGAGCCGATAGAAGTAGAAGTAGGATACTGTGTGCAGGTCCCTACAGGAGAAAACATAGTAACCAATCGTGCGATTCGAAATGTAGAACTCTTACAGGGTAATATTGTTTATACAGATCTCATAGTATTGCCATTACTTGAGTTTGATTTTATTTTGGGAATAGACTGGTTGACTAAGAACGAAGCTATTATAGACTTTAAGCAGAGGTCTTTGCAGGTTAAATTACCTGATGGAAATTCAATTGTGTTCAAGGCCGATAGATTTAATTGTATTCCTAAGATTATATCAGCAATGAAAGCTCAGAAGTGTCTAAGGAGCGGATGTTATGGATTTTTAGTAAATGTTATATCCTTAGAATCTGAAAAGAAAAGTAAGTTGGAAGATGTACATGTTGTAAGAGAATTTCCAGATGTCTTCCCAGCAGATGTTTCAGGTATACCTCCAAATCGAGAATTAGAATTTACCATCGATTTAGTACCAGAAGCCGCTCCAATTTCAAAGCATCCTTATAGACTTGCTCCTAAGGAAATGAAAGAACTAAAAGACCAGATTCAAGAATTATTAGACAAAGGATTCATTAGACCCAGTACTTCACCTTGGGGTGCACCAGTGCTGTTCGTGAAGAATAAGGACGGTAGCATGCGTTTGTGTATTGATTATAGGGAATTAAATAAATTGACGATTAAGAATAAATATCCTCTCCCTAGGATAGATGATTTATTTGATCAACCACGGGGAGCTGCTGTATTTTCGAAGATAGACTTGAGGTCTGGATATCATCAACTTCGTGTAAAAGAAACAGATGTCTATAAAACAGCTTTCAGAACAAGATATGGCCATTATGAATTTCTCGTTATGCCTTTTGGGTTAACAAATGCGCCATCAGTGTTGATGGATTTAATGAATCGGGTATTTCAACCTTATTTAGACAGATTTGTTATTGTATTCATAGATGATATTTTGATTTACTCGAAGAACAGAGATGAACATGAAGAACACCTTAGAGAAATTTTGCAGATTTTACGAAATAGACAGTTATTTGCTAAATTTAGTAAGTGTGAGTTCTGGATTGAAAAGGTTGTCTTCTTAGGACACATTATTTCGCGAAATGGAATAGAAGTAGATCCTTCTAAAGTGGAAGCTGTTCGAGATTGGCCTGTGCCTAAGAGTGTCACAGAAATCCGTAGTTTCTTAGGACTTGCGGGTTATTATCAAAGATTCATAGAAGGGTTTTCGAAGATTGCTGTTCCATTAACTGTTAGAGTAGATGCCCAACTAGCCAACTTGTGGCGTGTGGGTTTTCATTGACTCTTGGCTAAGTTATCTGTTCTCACGATTCAATCGATGCTAAAAGATAGAATTAGAGAAGGTCAAGTGAAGGACAAGCAACTCCAGAAATGGATGAAGCAAGATGAAAACAGAGAAGCAAATTTGTATACTGTGGAAGATGGAATTGTGAAATACCAGAGTCGATTGTGGGTACCGTGTGCAGATAATTTGCGCAATGAGATTATGAATGAAGCCCATAACTCGCCGTATTCAATTCATCCAGGAGGAACAAAGATGTTTATGGATTTTCAAGCTCTGTTTTGGTGGCCAGGAATGAAGCGTGGCATCTGTAAATTTGTCGCAGAATGTTTAACATGCCAACAAGTTAAAGAAGAACATCAGAGACCTGCAGGAATGTTGAAACCACTTCCTATACCTATTTGGAAATGGGATAACATATCAATGGATTTCGTAGTAGGATTACCCAGAACAGTTCAAGGATTTAATGCAATTTGGGTTATCATAGACAGATTAACTAAGTCTGCTCATTTTATTCCTGTGAAGACAATCTACGATTTGAATAAGTATGCAGAGTTGTATATCAAAGAGATAGTCAGACTTCACGGGATTCCAAGTTCTATAGTATCAGATAGAGATCCTAGATTTACTTCAAGATTCTGGAAAAGTTTACACCAAGCCTTAGGAACAAAATTAACTTTCAGTACAGCGTTCTATCCTCAAACCGATGGACAATCAGAAAGAGTAATTCAAATACTGGAAGATTTTTTACAAGCTAGTGTTCTCGATTTTTCAGAAAGTTGGGATTCTAAATTACCATTGATTGAGTTTACCTACAACAACAGTTACCAAGCTTCGATAGAAATGGCACCATACGAAGCTTTGTATGGCAGAAAATGTCGATCACCAATTCTTTGGGATGATGTAGGTGAAAGAAATGAGATAGGACCTGATATTATAGAACAGACTTCAGAAGTAATTAAAAGAATACGTGAAAGAATGAAGACTGCTCAAATTAGGCAGAAAAGTTACGCAGACAATCGTCGTAGAGATCTAAATTTTGAGATAGGAGATCACGTGTTCCTAAAGATTTCTCCAATGAAAGGTGTTTTGAGATTTGGGAAGAA
This sequence comes from Dorcoceras hygrometricum, assembly GCA_001598015.1. Taxonomy (NCBI): domain Eukaryota; kingdom Viridiplantae; phylum Streptophyta; class Magnoliopsida; order Lamiales; family Gesneriaceae; genus Dorcoceras; species Dorcoceras hygrometricum. Next base: position 146,989 of record KV014861.1, read on the forward strand.
AGGAAAGCTAAGTCCCAGATATGTTGGACCATTCCAGATCTTAGAACGAATTGGAACGTTAGCGTATCGTTTAGCGCTACCTCCTCAGATGTCTACTGTTCACAACATGTTTCATATTTCAGCGCTTAGAAAGTATATTGCGAATCCTTCACATGTTCTTAGATATGAACCTATTCAGTTAGAACCAGATTTGACTTACGAAGAAGTTCCACACCGGATTTTAGCACAAGAAAATCGTAAGTTAAGAAGCAGAACTATTCCTATGGTTAAAGTGCAGTGGACAAATCACTCAAAAAGAGAAGCAACTTGGGAAGTTGAATCTGATATGAAGAGAAGCTACCCAGATCTCTTTAAGTAAGTAATTTCGGGGATGAAATTCTTTTAAGGGGGGTAGATTGTAACGACCAGATCTTTTTGAAGTCCACAATTAGTAAATTATGAGATTTGAGGGATTACAATGCTATTTTATTTCGATCCTTGAATTGATCGAGTTTCGCATTCATGTGTATGCCATTTAGCTTTCTTTCTTTAAAAGCTAAATTCAGATTTCATATTACGTGCATCCAGATTTCATGTAATGTGCGTATAGAATTCATGTCTTATGCAATGTTCAGCCTTCATTTTATTATGGGTTGATAGACAGATGTTTAGAATGCAATAATAGCAGATGTCTAGTTAATTTCTACAAGCCAATTGAATCTTTGTTTTAACTAAAATTGTTCGGTTTCAATGTGCATCTTTTTATTTTAAAACAGGGCACGCTTTATTGGAATTTGGCATATTGATTAAACGTGTCTTCCTTCATTAGACATTTTTAAAGCATATAAATAGGATGTCAAGCTGCTTCAACGTGCATCCAGATTTCATGTAATGTGCGTATAGAATTCATGTCTTATGCAATGTTCAGCCTTCATTTTATTATGGGTTGATAGACAGATGTTTAGAATGCAATAATAGCAGATGTCTAGTTAATTTCTACAAGCCAATTGAATCTTTGTTTTAACTAAAATTGTTCGGTTTCAATGTGCATCTTTTTATTTTAAAACAGGGCACGCTTTATTGGAATTTGGCATATTGATTAAACGTGTCTTCCTTCATTAGACATTTTTAAAGCATATAAATAGGATGTCAAGCTGCTTCATGCATCATTATCTTCAAATTAAATCATTTAGAAGCGGTGCTCTCTTGGAAGAAGTCGAACAAAATCCTTTCAAAGTTTTTAAAAGAAATAAGCGGTGCGTAGAGGTTTGCTGGATTTGCTGCTGTTGTTGTGTTAAAGATTTCAGGCAAGTAAACTCTGTTTCTTGCTCACTCAAAAGAAAGCATATATTCAATTCTGTTTTCTTATGATTATGTATGTTTTAAAGAAAATGAAGTTAGCTATGTTGGGATAGCGGTGGCGGATCCGGATCCCGTCTCCCGGCGGCGCAGCGGAAATTTAAAAATTGGCGCCGGGAAATGTTCAATACAATAAAATCATGCTATAAACCATTCATAGGATGATTAATAGATTACCTTACTGGCGACTTGCGCCTGGCTCCAACCGGAATTACAAGAAGACCGGCTCTTCACGGTAGGCGGCTGTAGATTCGTCAATCAGGTCCACGACCGGAAGGGAGACTCCTTCATCAGCCTGCACTAGAAGGCCTGATGAGATCAACGCGGACGGAAACTCCTCGAAAATTTGGCCGGAGCAACTCCGGCGAGGGGCGGCGGCGGCGGCGTGGTGGCCGACGGCGGCGGCGGCTAGTGAGGAGAGGGGGGCGGCCGAATGGGTGCTCTAGGGTTTAGAGTAGTGTGGTAATCAATCTATTAAGCCCTAATCACATTAGTGTATATATTAAATATACTTGGGCTTGAACCGGCCCATTGGACTTGGGTCAGACCCAAGTCCCTATATGAACATTCGGTTCGTTTAATTCATTACGGTTTCATCATAACTCCGATCGACAATCAGATCGGACCGATCGACTCAGTTTCCAAAACTGAATATTATGATGCGAAAAACGATTTTTCAGATCACCTAGTCCAAATGACAGTTTTGCCCCTTAACAGTGGAAAATCACGATTTGACCCCTGTTGACTTTCAGGAAGTCGCACTCCCTAAAATCCTTCTCAAGTGCTCAACACATTGAGCTCAGTTTCCATGCGGGAATCAAGAATCCATTACTTTTGTGACCCTCAATGTTTCAGGGATACAGCTAGCCGTGGGCCCACAACCATTGCGGCTCCGGAATCACAATTTCGGACTTGCCCAACGGATCATGGTAAAGCATCTAGCAACATCGCCCCATGATCCCCTAGGTATCACTGATAGTGCCTGCAAGAACCAGTTGGTCGTGGTAAGCGTACAGTACGGTCCTTTCAATCCATATATCCCGATCAGATCAACGACCATTGGTAAATCGAGAGTCGCTATAGATCCGATAGCTATGCATACATCTTGGAGATCGAATAGTGACATCGCGAGTGTAACTAGGTAAACCCATTTACCTAAAATACTTCTAGTACTCTGGCCAGATATTTATACACTATTATCCCCTCAGATAGCATAGGATATCCACGCATGTAAGCGAGCGGTGAATCCTCGACAACGAAGAATCGACTCCTACATGCATCGGGATCTCACCCAATCCCGCCGCCTAATGACCCCATGTGAGTCGGCAAAAGTCAAAGTGAGACGCCTATCATGTAGAGTCTCAATGACATTTCGAGTCATGTGGACTAATCAGTACAACCAAGACCTCGGACTTATCCACTCGACAAATGGTAACCACTTGGAAAGTCCGAACGAGGGTAGTTCGATAGATCACCAGGTCACTATCTATCTGCATGCTCAGAACATCACAATGTTCCCTACCAATGAAACATGGTACTTCGGATCGCAGATACTAGTCTCGAGCTTGGGCGGCCTTATCCTCGTTTTGACGACCCAGTCGACTAGGAACGTGTTCAGAATACACAGTGACTATTGTGTTTCATGATAGCCGTCATACCCACTATCACATCTAACATACACTATAGTGCATTCTAGGTCTTTACTCAACGCAATTTTTAATCATTATACAACACAATAAAAGTAAAGAATTCCATAAATAAATGCGAATATCATATATAAAGATCGTTTCATACAAGAGTCTATGAACCCAAA
>KV014861.1:169351-191137 GCA_001598015.1 Dorcoceras hygrometricum
CTGTTGAGGGGCAAAACGGTCATTTTGCACTGGGGTTCTGAAAAACGGTTTTTCAGATCATAGTACTCAGTTAACTGAGTCGATCCGTCCGATCTGATCGGCGATCGGAGTTACGATGAAGTCTCGGGGGTGGGGATGAGCTGAATGTTCATTGTTGGACCCGCGCCCGTTGGGCCGGTCCAAGTCCAACTCCTAAGTCTATTTAATTAGACTAAGCTTCATTTAACAAAACACTTGATACAATCTTGAAACCCTAAACCTAGCTTTGGCCGCCCCCTCCTCACTCACATAGCCGCCGCCGCCGCCCGTATTCGCCGGAAATTCGTTTCCGGCCAATTCGACGAGGAGAATCCGTTCGTGCTGATCTCGTCAGTCCTTCTAGTGCAGGCTGACGAAGGAGTCTTGTTTCTGGTCGTGGACCGGATTGGCGATATCTACCGCAATCTACCGTGAAGAGCCGACGTTATTGTAACTACGGTTGGAGCCAGGCACAAGTGCCAGCAAGGTAGTGGTTTTGAACCCCCTATGTATGACGATAATTGTCATTGAATTTTTCATATTGATCGTCTCCCGGCTTATATTCTATGTTCTTCCGCTGCCTCACCGGGGGGCGGATCCGGATCCCCAATAGGGAACGTGCCACAAACAGACCCACTGTAATAAATGATAATCAACAATATCAAATACAACCAAAATCATAAAAACCTAAAGCATACACTTAACACATTGGGGCATGGCTCTCGATCATCCCAATCATGCAATCAATCTAATTAATATGCATAAATTAAATAATCAAATTATTTATCGCAAAATCATATTTTAATCATAAAATCGTATTTTATAATAAAATCGCATTTTGTCGATAAAATCAAATTTTAATCAACAAAATCATATTTAATTATAAAATCATATTTTACAATCAAAATCGTATTTTGCGATTTGCGCGGAGCATGGCGCACGTTGCGCCAATTGTCGCGCAACCATCTGCGCACCCAGCAGTCCACCGCCGACCATCATCGCGCGCGGCACAAGGCCGCGCTGCCACAACGCGTGCGGCCATGATGGCCGGCGTCGCGCATTGTCGCGGCGCAACAGGTTGCGCCAATATCGGCGCATGGCAGTGCGCCTGATGCCCCTTCGTTGCGCAACCAGTACGCGGGGCAGTTGCCATGTCTCGGCCGCCATGTGCAACAGCTTGCGCACAGCAGCAGCAAATTTTGGCAGGCCATTGGGCGTCCAGCGCGCGGCCGCTCGAGCACAATCGCGCGCGGATGATGGGCCGCCGCACGCGGCGGCGGCCGGCGGCTTAGATTCCAAAACTTTTGTTTTACAATTCTGAAAATCGAGATTAGATACAATTATGGCAACAATTGTATTGAAGGTTCCGAGCCTAAGCTCTGATACCACTGTTGGGATAGCGGTGGCGGATCCGGATCCCGTCTTCCGGCGGCGCAGCAAAAGTTGGCCGGAGCAACTCCGGCGAGGGGCGGCTAGTGAGGAGAGGGGGGCGGCCGAATGGGTGCTCTAGGGTTTAGAGTAGTGTGGTAATCAATCTATTAAGCCCTAATCACATTAGTGTATATATTAAATATACTTGTGCTTGAACCGGCCCATTGGAGTTGGGTCAGGCCCAAGTCCCTATATGAACATTCGGTTCGTTTAATTCATTACGGTTTCATCATAACTCCGATCGACGATCAGATCGGACCGATCGACTCAGTTTCCAAAACTGAATATTATGATATGAAAAATGATTTTTCAGATCACCTAGTCCAAATGATAGTTTTGCCCCTCAACAGTGGGAAATCACGATTTGACCCCTGTTTACTTTCAGGAAGTCGCACTCCCTAAAATCCTCCTCAAGTGCTCAACACATTGAGCTCAGTTTCCGTACGGGAATCAAGAATCCAGTACTTGTGTGACCCTTAATGGTTCAGGGATACAGCTAGCCGTGGACCCACGACCATTGCGGCTCCGAAATCACAATTTCGGACTTACCCAACGGATCATGGTAAAGCGTCTAGAAACATCGCCCCATGATCCCCTAGGTATCACTGATAGTGCCTGCCAGAACCAGTTGGTCATGGTTAGCGTACAGTACGGTCCTTTCAATCCATATATCCCGATCAGATCAACACCATTGGTAAATCGAGAGTCGCTATAGATCCGATAGCTATGCATAGATCTTGGAGATCGAATAGTGACATCGCGAGTGTAACTAGGTAAACCCATTTACCTAAAACACTTCTAGTACTCTGGCCAGAAATTTATACACTATTATCCCCTCAGATAGCATAGGATATCCACGCATGTAAGCGAGCGGTGAATCCTCGACAACGAAGCATCGACTCCTACATGCATCGGGATCTCACCCAATCCCGCCGCCTAATGACCCCATGTGAGTAGGCAAACGAGTCAAAGTGAGACGCCTATCATGTAGAGTCTCAATGACGTTTCGAGTCGTGAGGACTAATCAGTACAACCAAGACCTCGGACTTATCCACTCAACAAATGGTAACCACTTGAAAAGTCCGAACGAGGGTAGTTCGATAGATCACCAGGTCACTATCTATCTGCATGCTCAGAACATCACAATGTTCCCTACCAATGAAACATGGTACTTCGCATCGCAGATACTAGTCTCGAGCTCGGGCGGCCTTATCCTCGTTTTGACGGCCCAATCGACTAGGAACGTGTTCAGAATACACAGTGACTATTAGATGTGTTTCATGATAGCCGTCATATCCACTATCACATCTAACATACACTATAGTGCATTCTAGGTCTTTACTCAACGTAATTGTTAATCATTATACAACACAATGAAAGTAAAGAATGTCATAAATAAATGCGAATATCATATATAAAGATCGTTTCATACAAGAGTCTATGAACCCACACGCCACAAGTTGGCTAGTTGGGCATCTACTCTAACAAGCTACGACTGTTTTTCAAGAAAACCAGAAAGTTTATGCTCTATTTTTACTAAAGTTCCGTTTACTGTAATTTTGATCCAAAGATGTTTTAGAAAATGGTTTAATGATGTTCGTTCATTGAATTCTTTAGTTTTCCAGTGAGTTATTCTTCGAAGTAGCTCACAAGTAGCTTATTTGATTTTTTCCTGAAATTTCGTAGGATATTTTGATTTCTTCAGAAGAAGGTAACCGTGATAATTCATGTTTATCCACACGGTTAAGTATGAGATCTGGTTCTTATACCATCGTTGAATTTTTATGATAAACAGATTTCTAAGAGTAGAGGTCTGTTTACGTGTTTAGTTGAGTTCAGATTTCTATCGTTGTTCATGAGATCTAAAGTGTTTCTTCTTCGAGTGAAATAATTATGTTCATTCAGATTTCACCTATTCCTTTAATTCAGATTTCTCTCTTTTATATATGAGATCTGGTATAGAGCAGGTTCCTTTCATAAATTGTTGACTTCTGAATTAATCGTTGACATCTGGTTTATTAATTAGTAGCATGACATCTGATTTACTCGTTTAAGTTGGGTAAGATCTGATGACGTCACTCATTAGTTGCGTTGACATCTGGTTGACCAACAGAGATCTGTTTTATTTCTTCTTTGTTGAGATACATCTATATGATTCAGATTTCTACTGTTCATTTAAAACAGATTTCATCCTTTATTTCATCCTTTACTTCTTCAATACTTCTTCAATTGAGACAAAAAACATAGATTCGGATTCCTCATTCATTTCCGAATCGTTTTAAAGAGTTATTCGATTCAATTGACAGATTCAAGTAGTGTCTTTATTCAGTTTTCATTTTCGCAAGCATTACAAAAAACCTTGAAGTATTCCAGAATATCATTAGACAAGAGAAAACCAGTAAACGTACAAAGGAAAGAAAACAGATTTCACGAAAGAAAGAAAGAGCAGAATGTTTTAAGAAATGTTTTAAGTTATGACAACAAAAAGGGTCCCTAGGAAGGATCAGGATTATGGTCGACGGACTGTATACCCCTTCAAAACCAAGGAAGGATAAGGATTACAGATCGACGGATCTATATACCCCTTCAATAATGAGCCATAGTGCTAAGACTGATATCGGGAGTTTGATCAAACAAAATGGACCAAATGTTTAAAGTGTTGTCATAATTTTCAGTAAATGAATGAAGAGCACAAGTGTGATTTTAATCACTGCTCTAAGGAATGTTTAACGAAAATGTTTTCAGAATTGAGTTATGATTTATGCTTTCATTTACTTTCAGATTTCACAGTTATGTTTTACGCTTGTTTATTATTGAGCGTATTCAAAATTTCAGACTCCAGTATGTATTAGCTATTGGACGATTGTATGATTTGCTTTCGTTATTTCCAGACTTTACCTGCTGAGCCTTTGGCTCACTAGTTTTCATTGAGTGCAGGTAATGAACAGTTAGGAGCTGGAGGGAAATGAACAGAAGGGAAGGAAGTGTTTATCGTGGACACCAGACTTCAGTGTTTTTCTTTCTGTTCCAGATTTCATGGCAGTATGTATTAGCTATTGGACGATTGTATGATTTGCTTTCGTTATTTCCAGACTTTACCTGCTGAGCCTTTGGCTCACTAGTTTTCATTGAGTGCAGGTAATGAACAGTTAGGAGCTGGAGGGAAATGAACAGAAGGGAAGGAAGTGTTTATCGTGGACACCAGACTTCAGTGTTTTTCTTTCTGTTCCAGATTTCATGGTTCCTTTTTGGATTACATAGTATTGTACAGAAACTTTTGCTGTCGTTTTACACCATCACAGATTTCTTGTTTAGTTATTTTGTAGAAATCGGTTTCAGACTTCGTTATGGAAGAATATAAACCATTTTGTGTGATTTATCAGATTTCTAGTTTCCGCGCTTTTCCATTGTAACATCTGATTCTTATTCAAATCGTGAATTGGAATATTTTTCTCACTTCAGTCCAGAAAGATAGTAACGATCCATTAGTTCGATGTTTGAAATATTTTACGACTTGCATTTGAACCCAAAACTTATAAATTCCGCTAAGAAAAGTACGGGTCGTTACACATGAAATCCTTTAAAATAGATTTCAATGAGCATATGAAGTCTCTGGAGATCAGTGTCGAAGACCTGCGTAGATCAAACATTGAGCTGGTCAAAAAACAGTGGAGACAACACTTGGATTTGCTCAGGAGGGGAGATAAGCTCAGGGCTGACCTCTCCTCGGAGATTACTTCTGCTAGATTGATGCTACATGAAGAGGCACAGAAATAATCAGCTGGTAAACTCTAGCCTTGCCTCCCCCAGCTCTCAGCTCGCCGAAATAGTTGCACACCTTAAGAGAGCTGGTGATGTCAAAAGGGGGGAACGTGGTAGCAACAGCAGAAGAAAAGGGGAGAGTAGCAATGGTGATAGATACAGAGGCAGGGGTAGGAAGCGCAGATGGTTTTGAGAAAGATTTCTTTCAGTTTTAAGGAATTTTTTTGAGAATAAAAATCAGTTCCTGTACTTAGAAATTTTTGTTGATTAATAAAAGAGAACTTTTGCTGCTAAGTTTTATCATCACCAAAAGGGGAAAATTGTTAAGAGTAAAATTTAAGTTTTGGTGATAACAAATACAAGAACTCGAATAGATTACAGCGGTAAGATGAAGAGCTAAACAAAACAGTTTAGACATCACAGACCAGCTCAGAGCATGTTGATCAGCTAAGAGCAGGCAGATCAGATCAGAACGATGTATATCATCTCAGAGAATGTATAACAGTTTACGGCGATGCATTTTAGCTTAGAAAAGACAAAACAGTGTACATCGTAGCTACTCAGTTCAGGATGATGCAGATCAGCTCATATCAAGTCGAACAGCTCAGAGCGTCGGATTTCAGCTCAGAGTAAGTAGATCAGTTCAGAAAGTCACGATTCAGCTCAGAGCAAGTCTATAAGCTTAGAGAGTCGTAATGCAGCTTAGGACAAGCAGATCAGCATAGAGCATCACCTTTCAGTTCAGGATAAGCAGAACACAGTAAAGTGACTCGGAACAGTTTAGATTAGAGCCTCAAGATCAGAACAGTACTTTAGTGTAGGAATCAGCTTAGAGAAGATTCAGATCCGAGGTTCGTATAAATAATAGCTTACTGTAGACTACGGGTATGTACAGCTTACAACAGCGTTCAGAATTCAGAAGAAAACAGCTTAGAGCTAAGGCAGTGCAGGAAACAGCTTAGAGCTGAGACAGGCAGAAAACATCTTAGGGCTAAGACAACGTAGGAAACAGCTTAAATCGGATCGCAAAGAACAACCAGAGCTCAAGAACATATTTCAGTTTAGAGCATATAAGTATTTAGATCAAATCTTGAAGAGCTAAGTCTCACATCAGTATTGATGTTATCAGTTTACAGAACAACTCAGGGAAACGTTTTCCAGATCATCTTAGTACTTTACATCAGATCAGACCTGGAAAAGGTTAGGTTCAACAGAGATCAGCTGAGACATTCTTAGATCAAATCGCAAGAGAAGATTATAGTTTTCCTCATAAAATCTCAGAGGTTACAAGCCTTTAGATCACGGCTACAGCAAACAGCTCAAAGCTTACATATATCAATTTAGACGTGACTATCAGATTATATCAGATTAATCTTGTGCTTAATTACTTGCTAAATTATCGGATGCTATTTCTGGACCTAACGATATCATTCCTGTGATTCTGGTATGAAGAATGGCAAGTTCATCAAAGATGAAAAGAAGATCAACTAGATAGTACAATAAATCATTGGAAGATTGATAGAGCTGAAGATCTCTATATACAGGAAGATGAGCAGAAACTTTAGAACAAAATATTGAATATACACAATTCTGCAAAAGCTCTCAAACAACCCTACGCAATATACTGTTACACTGTAGAATTTACATTGCACAAAAGCTCGCTGTTCATCATCATCCTCGTTACAACCTGCTCTCAAAAGCTTCAGATTTATATTCATTTGAGTTGCAACCACTATGTGGTATTGTGTCTTGATTGTAAATCATAAACAGAGAGCATAGAGAGTGTGAGAGCTTAAACAACTTAGAGCCAACATTATATTTGCAGAACAGATTGCACATCTGTTTCTGTTGTAGAAGTGCTAGGATCTCTTACAGCTTGCAGGCTGTCGGATCGGGTTAGAGCAGGAGCTGCTGTAATCAAACCTTATAGTGGAATTCTTCTTGTTCAACGAAGAAGGGGAGATGTAGGAGTTTAAGCTCCGAACTTCCATAAACAAACTCTTGTCCCTTTTATTTTACTGCATTCAGTTTTATCCTTATAGCTTTCAGTCTTATATATGTGTTCACTATTCATTCGAGTTCATTCCGTACAATTCTTTGTTACACGACGGAACAGTAGCACACTGAGATCCTCCAAGCTGGTAACTCATCTTAGAGGTTAGCTGAAGGCTTTAAAAAACTCTTTGAAGGAGTATCGCAAAAAGTTGTGAAGGAGTTCATTCAACCCCCTCCACGCTTCTGAATTACTGAGTTATATTTCAACTGTATTTTCGATCCAACAGCTATATTGCTTTCGTAATCTCGTAGTCCAACCTAGACCTATCACTGGGTGGCTTGAGAGCTCCTTGAAATTTTTTTAGAGATGCAGAAGACTTGGTCCAGGAGCTTATAATATCAGCTAAGCTCCAATTTTCATTCAACATCTCCTGAGACCTGCTCCTCAGATTCACATTCTCAGTCTTTAACTACTTCGTGCAGTTTGCAGATCATCTGAGCTTACAGACTCAGCTTTTGTAGCATGACTCACCTTTTCATCTTTGACTTCCTTGAATGACCGAGAGTGTCAGGCCCGGTGCTGATAAGAGATAAAACACGCAATAAACAACGCGAAAGCATTTAAAATAGTGGATAAAGGTTTTCGCTTTGGCCTGACTTAGAAAACATAATTTAAAGATACACCTATATTCGAAATACGAGTTTTACAACAATCGAAAACCAACCACAACGCATACAACACGAACTAACGTACAAGCATAGAGTGACTCCCAATCAACAACCAAAGGATCCATGATAAGTCTCTCGCTCAACATAGATACAATACACTATAACATAAATATACTATATATAACTGAGACACTCTATCCACCTCCCGAGGCACTACCAGCTGGATCAATTCCACGTCCAGCTGAGAAACCATGATAACCTGAAACACACACAGGCAAACAAAACAACCAGCCCCAGAGGGACATGGCGGTCAAACCCCAGTACGGAGAGCAACTGAAAAACAGCTAATAGATAGCAACAGATAATATGGAGATGCTATGCAAGAGACCAAGGCTACAACCGAAAGCAGGGAGCCAAAGAGACACTCTATCCACCTCCCGAGGCACTACCAGCTGGATCAATTCCACGTCCAGCTGAGAAACCATGATAACCTGAAACACACACAGGCAAACAAAACAACCAGCCCCAGAGGGACATGGCGGTCAAACCCCAGTACGGAGAGCAACTGAAAAACAGCTAATAGATAGCAACAGATAATATGGAGATGCTATGCAAGAGACCAAGGCTACAACCGAAAGCAGGGAGCCAAAGGATCTCAAGAAACTGCTCAACAACGGATACAGATCAACTGAAAGAATGTGGCCACTACGTTTGTGAGTATATGGGAGCTACCCACTCGTCTCAACACACAGTACCAGATGCATAACTAATCACTCAACCTACTGTTTCCCAAATCATGAGACGTGGGAGCTACCCACTCGGTTCATAGCGGCTATCAACAACCCAACAGGGAGATGAGGAGCACGGTATTGCCGCTCGTCCTCAATACAAGCATCCTGGAACGGCTAACAAGATCTGAGTTCAACATGAAAAATGCGTGTATGCAAATACAACAGCTTGCAACAATAAACACAGGGCTGAAGCAAGAAATAACAGCACAGAGCATACACAGCAACACACATAAATATCCATGCTCAATCCAAAGCTGTAAAACAAGCTCACATCCGTACCTTAACCTTTTGAGCTACAATTTCCACAACAAGGTCCCGAGCACTCAGATCATAAACTGATAAACCAATACAACACAAAGCTCAGGGACAGTAACACAGAACTGACAAACTGGGAGCTACGAGCTCCACCCATCTCTATACTACCCTTCTAGCACAACAGACAGCTCCAAACGAAGCATAAGGGAGGATCTATCACTAGCTCAGAGCATTACCTGAACGGAAAAGCAAATCTGTTCAAATGCTAACAGACTACACAAGGTAGCTTCCTTCGCGATCTTCTTCCAGCTAATCGCAATCCTTCGAAAAAGGTACAGAACGAAGCGCCTTAGCAAGAGGAGTCAAGCGCTACCACTCTTGCTCAAATCTGAGTCTTCTACCACCGGCAATCGGAGAGGATAAGGTTTGGTGAATAGTAGCTAGGGTATCGCGACAGAGTAAGATTACGGGAAATATTTCTAAGTGTTGGGAAACAATAGCAAGACTACGGTCAAAGTCCTCTATAAATACTACTTAAATTCCCCAAATCTGATGAACAGTGACCACCGACAACATTGACTCAAAGCTGATACCCACTCAGATCTGAGTTTCAGATCTGGACTCTACGCAAAAACAGATATGGAACTCATCCAAACGACGTCGCACAGAGGGTCGCTCACTCACTAGGACACGTCATCCCGCTAGCCAAATCTGACTCGCTAAACGTCTTCGCATAGCGTTCACAGTAGCATCACCAAAACGTCGTCGCATCGCACCCAGATCTGACGCACATATACCAAGAAAATCTGAAATCTTTGAACCGCACCGGTCTACCCCATAACTACGAACCAGGACTACGAACCGTACTGTCCACGTATTACTAACAACATGCACCTCTCAAATATGGTTCTCTCAAACGACGACGTATCGCTACCCGCGAAGGATATTCAACCAGCGTTTACTGCATGGCTTACGATAACCAGATTTCATCTCTAGACTCAATTACAAACAATTAATGCCAAGTCACCAACCAACGCTTCTCAACTGCCCGAATCTGACTACTACTCTGTAGAACTCTACAACTGTCCAGATCTGTTCTAAGCACCAATATATAGGGAAACCCGATACGCTCATCCAGCATACCAGTTCAAAGCTGATCCATCCCAAATCTGCTCATGCCAAATCTGGTCTATCCAAAACACGATTAATTAACTCAATTAATCCACAATCTATCGTGTCTCACATCTCTCCCCCACTGAAAATAAGATTTCGTCCTCGAAATCAAGCAACAACTCCAAATATGAGCAGAACTTCAACAAATAACCAACACAGGAAAATCCGCTACGCACAAAACAAACAGCAACTCTCCAACACACAACAAGAGGCTACTAACCAAGAGTTCAAGATCACTGGAACAAACAACAACAAACAAACTAGCTACTGAGTTAACGCAAGACCTATTCAAACAGATGAGGCCACTCACGTTGCATTTTCTCTTCTAACTCCCACGTAGCTTCTTCTCTACCATGTTTGCTCCTCTGGACCATCACCAAAGGAATGGTCTTGTTCCCGAGCTGTTCTCTTTTCTATCCAAGATCTGCAAGGGATACTCAACATATCTCAACGTTCGATCCAGCTCCACCTCGTCAGTTCGCAGCACATGGGAAGGATCTAGCTCATACTTCCTCAACATAGACACATGAAACACATCATGCAATGAGGACAGATCTGGAGGCAACAACAAGCGATAAGACAAAGGACGGATCTTCTCCACAATCTCATAAGGTCCAACATAACGAGGAGCTAACTTTCCCTTGAGACCAAATCTCATCACACTTCTAACAGGAGAAACTTCAAGAAAACCAAATCTCCAACCTGAAATTCCAAAAGCCTAGGCCTTGTGTTCGCATAGCTTTCTTGGCAATCTTGTGCAGCTTTCATACGCTGTCGAATCAGATCTACTTGATCTCTCATCTGCTGCACAAATTCTGAAGAATACAGCTGCTTCTCCCCCACTTCTTTCCAACATATAGGCTATCTGCACTTCCTACCTTACAAAGCCTCAAAGGGTGCCATTCCAATTGTCACCTGGTAGCTGTTATTATAAGAAAATTCAACGAAGACAAAGAATCTTGCCAGCTACCACTGAAGTCCATCACAACAGCTCTCAACATATCCTTTAAATTCTGGATAGTCCTCTCAGATTGGCCATCGGTTTGGAGATGATAAGCAGTACTCATAGCCAATCTGGTGCCCAAAGATGTTTGCAAACTCTTCCAAAATCTGGATGTAAACCTTGGATCCCGATCTGAAACAATGGACACATGCACACCATTCAAATGCACCACAAAATCTATGTACAGTTTCGTCATCTTTTTCAAAGATACATATTGTAGGGAATGAAGTAAGCAGAATTTGAAATTCTTTCTATAACCACCCAAACAGCATCACAACCTCTGCTGGAACGAGGCAAATGCGTTACAAAATCCATAGCTATGTTCTCCCAATTCCATTGGGGCACCTCTAAGCTCTGCAATAGACTACCAGGTCTCATACTTTCTGCCTTTACTTGCTGACAATTTAGACAACTTGCAACAAAATCAGCAACATCGCTTTTCAAACCTGTCCACCAGAAGTGCGGCTTCAAGGCATGGTACATCTTCCTTGCACCAGGATGGACACTATGTATAGTACAGTGTGCTTCTCTCAAGATCTCCTCCTTCAAATCAATCAGATTTGGCACTACCAACCTGCCACGAAACCTCAAACAACCATCAGACGTGACAGAATAGTCTTCCACTATCCAGCTCTAACTTTCAACTTCAACTCATGGATTGATGGATCTGTTCTCTGAGTTTCTCTAATATTCGAAACAATCTGTGGCTCAACTTGAAAAGAAGAAACCACCACATAATCCTCACCTGGGTAAAAACTCCAACCAGTAGTGCTTAGATGCTCATGGACCTTCAAAATATGCAACGAATCAAGCATCGCCACTTGAGCCTTCCTGCTCAATGCATCAGCAACTGCATACAATTTCCCAGGCTGATATTGGATCTAACAATCGAAATCTTTAAGCAGCTCCATCCATCTACGCTGTCTCATGTTCAAATCCGGCTGAGAAAACAGATACTAAAAACTCTTGTGGTCGGTATACACCACAAACTGCTCACCATACAGATAGTGGCTGTGAGATCTGGAAATTTAGATATGATTAATTTGTGGAATTAATCGGATTTTAAGAATTCAGATTTGTGCGTCGACATATCTGGTGGTTCAGCTTTCAGTTGGAAGGCTTCGAATGTGTTTTTGGGGTCAGATTTCATATTGGGAGCAATTCTGGGAATTTTTGTATTTTTGAGTTAGAAATCTGTTTTGTGTGAAATTGTGTTTTGAAGAAGAGATCTGTTTTGTATCGAGACATCTGCTCTTGTAGATGTATTACTGTTCGCAGCGCGTTTTGGTAGCGTAGGAGTTTGTACGACGTCGTTCAGGCCTAGCGTTGTGCGAGAGATCTGCTAGCGCATTTTAATTGTTCAGACTTTTTCTTAGCGTGTTTGTATCGAGTTGGATACGACACCATTTGAATTAGTTGTTACGACACCGTTTCACAGGAGCAGGTGACGTAGGTGAAATCTGGTTGGTTTGTTCACCAGATGTCAACGCTAGTCAAAGTTCCTGTAGCGCGACGTGGATACGCCATCGTTTTGTGAGATCCGGTTGTCTTGTGAGTAGGAGAGATCCGTTGCGTTAGTGTGTAGAGATCTGGTCTCCACGTGTTTTTGTATTGGGGTGGATACGACATCGTTAGATAAGTGAATACGCTGTCGTTTAGGCTGGGCGTGTTTGTGAGATCTGTTTTGCAACGCAGCGTTTAGCGCTTAGTATTTCAGATCTCTCCAGTGTTTGTTATTAGCGTCCAGACTTCACCATGGTGATGTGCGACGTCGTTTTGGAGTTGATCACTGGTTTAGCTCTTGTTGGAGAGATCTGGTTCGCGGGAGTTAGCATCCAGACGTCAACGCTGGTCAACTCTCCTGTAGCGACTGTTGTAGTTTGTGTAGCGTGTTCCAACTTTAGCGCTTTTATTCTCCAGACTTCTCCGTGGTATTGAAGTGACGTCGTTTTGGGGTTTCGAATGTTGTTAGAGCACGTGGTTGTGGAATCTGGTTTGGTCGATATATGTGTGGCGCATGTGTAAGATCTGTTTCTGTTGGTGGAATTCGAGTATTGCGATGGTTTAATAATTCAGATTTCTCCAGCGTTTTTCTTTAGTGTTCAGACTTCTTCCATGGTTGCGCGACGTCGTTTCGTTGCTGAGCATTGTCTAGTGCATGCGTTGGTTGCTTGAGAGATCTGTTTATGTCGGTGATTTATTTTAGCAGATTTCTCGTGTTTATATAAGAAGCAGGACTTGGTCTTTGTTTCATTAGTTGAGACTCCATACTTAGCAAAATATCCTCCCGACTTTCTTTCTTCGTCGCGAACCCTAGAGTACTGTTCACTGTGATTTTCATTCGCCGATTGCCGCCGTTTCCCGTCTCCGTTTTGGGCAAGGTCGGTGGTGCTGCACTCCTTGGGAGTTCCTCTTTCGATTAATACCAGCTAGAAGGTTTGAATTAGCCTTGGAGTGAGATCGCGAAGCAGTAGCAGTAGCTCCCCTTGTTAGTGCGTTGCTGTGTGCAGGTAGCATTTCGGTTTAGCTTTGAGATCTTACTCATAGCTTTGAAATTAAGCTTCTTGTTGAGTTGAATTGTTAGAGTAATCGTTGGTTTGAGCGTTTACTCCCAGCTCTGAGTTACTGTGATTTGCCATGACCTGTTGAGTGGTTCCTGAGATCTGTTTGTGCGTGTTGTGAAGCAGGTTTCGTCCAGATTTCTAGTGACCGTGTTTTGGCGAGCTTAGAACCAGATTTTAGTTCCTTAAGGTAGGCGGTAAATTGTAGAAGGCTGGATTTAAATTGATTTGCAAGGTTTATTAACAAATTCCAGCTTCTGGGCAGCTTTGTGGAAGTTTTTCCATGAGCCGTGAGGAAGCATAGTTGTATATTGTTGATACCGCACCTTGGTAGATTCTGTTTGAAGTATTCTGCCATGTAAGGTACGAATCGAGCTTGTATTACAGCTTTGAGATAAGTATGGGGATGTATTATGTGTTGAATAGCTGTGCCGAGTGTTGGTGTAGAGGCAAGCTGTGTATATTATGCATGTCTATTGGCTGAACTATCTGGTGTATTACCTGCTGTTTGGTGATCTGTTGAGTTGCTATGCATGTGATTATTTGAATGCTTTGTTGTGTTTTCTGGCATTACTCGTACATGCATCATGTTAAGCATATTACAGCATCTGCATAGCATATTGAGCCAATGGTTCCTTTGTTAGCCATGATATGTTGCTCTGTTGGAGCCCTTCCTTCGTGGTGTGGTGCGGTGTTGCATAACCACGATTGGGTGCAGCTGGAGGATGTTGGTTGAGTTGTTCCAAGTCCTCAGTTGCAGCAGCTGGAGGATGTTGGTTGAGTTGTTCCCAGTCCTCAGTTGCAGTGACCTGGATAGAGGTTGGTGGGTGGTTGTGTCCACTTGAAATTCTGTGCGACCTGGCGGGTGGCTTCTGCGTAGGTGCGACAATGAGCCACTCTATTTTCCACTGGGTGCGATCGGGTAGCTTCCGAGACTCGGTGATGTGTCACAGTTGTTGCTTTCTATTCTGTTTGGCCCTCCGGTTATTACCGATGTTCTTTGTACTGCTCATGCATTTGCACGACATGATACATTGCATGCTGTATTTAGATTGTGTTTTATACTGCTCTTCGTACTGGGGTTTGACCCCGATGTCCCTCTGGGGCTGGTTTGTTTTGTTTGCCTATTTGTTGTTCAGGTTTCCCAGGTTGTTCCACTGGTCTTGGAGATGATCCAGCTGGAGATGCCCCAGGAGGTGTTTAGAGTGTCCCAGTTATGTATAGTATCTATTTCGCCGGTATCGCAGCGGGTGGGATGTCCCGGGTGGTGCTTAGGCTATTATAGTTATTAGTCTGTCTGTGATTTATGGTTTTCAGCTGTTGTATTTGGCCATTGGGCAGTGTTGTATTCGTTATAATGATACTATGTTATTTTGATTTTGTGTTAACTGGGATTATTTTGAGTATGACAGTATTCTAAATTATGTTTTCTTCGTCAGGCCAAAAGCGAAAAATTTTTAGCCACTTTTTAAGTTCTTCCGCTATGTTTTGCGTGTTTTGAATCTGTGTTGTGCACGAGGCCTGACAGTGGCGCCAAATATTCAAGGCAAAGACCACTGCTGCCAATTCCAAATCATGAACTGGGTATACAGTCTCATGCGATTTCAACTGACGAGAAGCATACGCAATGACTCGACCGTTCTGCATCAACATACAACCCAATCCATTGAGAGAAGCATCCGAAAAAACCACAAAACCACCTGAACCCGAAGGCAAAGCCAACACTGGCGCTGTAGATAGCTTCTCCTTGAGCAATCGAAATCTGTTCTCGCATTCTTCTGTCCAAACAAATCTCTTGTCTTTTTTGGTCAACTGCGTCATAAGCTTAGCTATACTATAAAATCCCTAGATAAACGTCGGTAATAGCTAGTCAATCCTAAAAAGCTACGAATCTCAGTTACATTCTTGGGACGTTCCCAGTTTACAACAGCCTCTACTTACTGGGATCAACAGACAATCCGTCAGCCGAAATGACATGACCCAGAAACACTACTCTATCAAACCAAAACTCGCATTTGGAGAACTTAGCATACAGCCATGAGTCTCGTAGTGTTTGGAGAACCAGCCTCAAATGCTCTTTATGCTGCATCGGAGTCTTTGAGTACACCAAGATATCATCGATAAACACAATCACAAACTGATTGATGAACTATCGAAAGAATCGATTCATCAAATCCATGAAAACTGCAGGGGAATTCATCAAACCAAAAGGCATAACCAAAAACTCATAATGCCCGTACCTCGTACGAAACGCAGTTTTTGATACATCTTCCTCTCGAATATGAAACTGATGGTACCCCGAACGCAGATCGATCTTCGAATACACCTCTGATCCTTGAAGCTGATCAAACAAGTCATCGATCCTCGGCAAAGGGTACTTATTCTTCACCGTAGCCTTATTCAGTTGCCGGAAGTCTATACACATCCTCATGGAACCATCCTTCTTCTTCACAAACAAGATAGGAGCTCCCCACGGTGACATGCTCGGTGGAATAAAACCTTTCTCCAGCAAATCACTAAGTTGTACCTTCAACTCCCTCAACTCAGTTGGCGCTAGACGATAAGGAGTGCACGAAATTGGAGCAGCACCAGGTACCAACTCAATGCTGAAGTCGATCTTCCTTCTCGGAGAAAAGCCAAGAATCTCCTCGGGAACACATCAGGGAAATCTCGAGCAACGGGGATATCGCTAAGCTCCACACACGACGAAAAGGATGAGTCTAAAGCATAGATCATGAATCCAGCATTCTCCAACGACATAAGGTTAAACATCTCCATAGCAGAGACCAAGAGAATCTTAGACTGGGAATCGAGACCATAGATATTCAATTTCTCTCCAAACTGGGGCCTAAAATGCACAACACCATGGAAACAATCCACGGTGGCCCTATAGCTAGAAAGCACGTCCATTCCCACAATGCAATAAAAATCCCACATCACTAAACGAATCAGGTTCGCTACCAACACATTCTCACCAATCCTAAGAATGCCATTCAACACAATCGCTTGGGAGCATAGGCTCGCGCCGGCAGGATTCGCAATAGAAACAACATCACATAATGATGTGGTATGCAAACCATTCTCAAACCACAAATGCATCAGCGATAAACGAATGTGATGCTCCAGTATCAAACAATACACGTGCAGGAAAATCAAAGATAGAAAAAGTACCTGCAATCACTCCTCCTGGCGTGCCTTCAGCTTGCTCCCTCGACATGTCATCTCAAACCACAAATGCATCAGCGATAAACGAATGTGATGCTCCAGTATCAAACAATACACGTGCAGGAAAATCAAAGATAGAAAAAGTACCTGCAATCACTCCTCCTGGCGTGCCTTCAGCTTGCTCCCTCGACATGTCATTCACCTGGGCATACTGAGGTCCTGAGAACTGAGGCTGGGAAGACTGTCCAAACCGCGAAGGACCAGGCTGCTGTAACGGCCTATACTGAGTCTCCCCCATCCTCTGCTGTGGAGCAGGCAAAGAATGACCTCGATATGATCCACCAGAACGACCTTGAGGTTGGGCTGCGGTGTGTTGAGATCCCGCCAATGGACACACTCTCGCAAAATTTCCATATTGCCCACAATTGTTGCAAGCACCATGAACACCTATACACTGCGTCGAGGGGTGTTTTCCTCCACACTGACCGCAAAATATGGCCCTAGGGCTACTGCTGCTGCTAGAACTACCGGAGCCAGAAGAACTAGAACCCTGCTTCTTCTTGAATTGATGACCACGAGGCCTAAACCTGTGGCGTCCAGACTGTTGCGTTGACTGCTGGTGCTGCTGCTGAGACAGTTGGAGAAACTGGGAGGTTGCGCCCGTGGAACATTGGTACGTGAACCTTGCATCGCTCGAGGCTGAACCCGAGACCTCCAGTTCCTCAACCCTTCCTCGATGTCCATTGCCTTGTCCACCGCGTCCTCATAACTGGTAGGTGAACTCGCCAACACCAAGGAGTACAGATCCTCATTAAGCCCTTCCAAGAAACGGTTCATCTTCGCTCTGTTGTGGCCAGACACATGAGGAACGTAAGCTAAAAGAGAAAAAAACCTTCGAGCATACTCGCCCACCGACATGGTTCCTTGAACCAAGTTGTCAAACTCACGCTACCGAGCATTCACATAATACTCCGGCAAAATACTCTTGGCGGACTGCTGTGCAGAAACTATCCCAAGTAATCCCGGCACCAGTCTCCTCGAGCGTACATGAAGCACCTCTCCACCATCGCTCTGCGTTCTTCCTCAGCTGGAAGGTCGCCAAACTCAATCTGCGCTCATCATCATCTCGCACTCTATCAAATAGTCCAGTAATATTCTGCAGCCAAGGCTCAGTGTCGGAACTACTCTCGTCACCATCGAAAGTCTGAGGATTCATATGCTGAAACATTGCCATGATTAGTTCCAACTCATCCACACGGGCTGCCGGCACATCAACCTCGTCTTCAACCTGCCTAGTACGCCTATGTACAGGAACACTACGCTGAATCTCCTCATTCTGAACCTCAGATTCTTTCGGAATCTGCTTGGTTGCTCTAACCCTACGTCTAGGCGGCATCTAGGCAAATACTAACACAATAAGATCACACAGCAGATAAAGCACATAGTCAAGCACATGCAACACACAACAAAGTGCCTAGACTCAAGTGTGATCAAAAGAATTCGAGCTTATCCTAGTTTAAGCTCTGATACCAAATATGTCAGGCCCGGTGCTCAATCAGAGATAAAACACGCAATAAACAACGCGGAAGCATTTAAAATAGTGGCTAAAATTTTTCGCTTTGGCCTGACTTAGAAAAATAATTTAAAAATACACCGATATTCAAAATACGAGTTTTACAACAATCGAAAACCAACCACAACGCATACAACACGAAATAACGTACAAGCATAGAGTGACTCCCAATCAACAACCAAATGATCCATGATAAGTCTCTCGCTCAACATAGATACAATACACTATAACATAAATATACTATATATAACTGAGACACTCTATCCACCTCCCGGGGCACTACCAGCTGGATCAACTTCACGTCCAACTGAGAAACCATGATAACCTGAAACACACACAGGCAAACAAAACAACCAGCCCCAGAGGGACATGGCGGTCAAACCCCAGTACGGAGAGCAACTGAAAAATAGCTAATAGATAGCAACAGATAATATGCAGATGCTATGCAAGAGAACAAGGCTACAACCGAAATCAGGGAGCCAAAGGATCTCAAGAAACTGCTCAACAACTGATACAGATCAACTGAAAGATTGTGGCCACTACGTGTGTGAGTATATGGGAGCTACCCACTCGTCTCAACACACAGTACCAGATGCATAACTAATCACTCAACCTACTGTTGCCCAAATCATGTGACGTGGGAGCTACCCACTCGGCTCATAGCGGCTATCAACAACCCAGCAGGGAGATGAGGAGCACGTTATTGTCGCTCGTCCTCAATACAAGCATCCTGGTACACACAGGTTAGCAAAACAAGGAACGGCTAACAAGATCTGAGTGTTAGAGTAGATGCCCAACTAGCCAACTTGTGGCGTGTGGGTTTATATACTCTTGTATGAAACAGTCTTTATATATGATATTCGCATTCTTTTATATGACGTTCTTTATTTTCATTATGTGTGTAATGATTTACAATTACGTTGAGTAAAGACCTAGAATGCACTAAAGCGTATGTTAGATGTGATAGTGGGTATGACGGCTATCATGAAACACATCTAATAGTCGCTGTGTATTCTGAACATGTTCCTAGTCTATTGGGCCGTCAAAATGAGGATAAGGCCGCCCGAGTTCGAGACTAGTATCTGCGATGCGAAGTACCATGTTTCATTGGTAGGGAACATTGTGATGTTCTGAGCATGCAGATAGATAGTGACCTGGTGATCTATCGAACTATCCTCCTTCGGACTTTCCAAGTGGTTACCATTTGTTGAGTGGATAAGTCCGAGGTCTTGGTTGTACTGATTAGTCCTCATGACTCGAAACGTCATTGAGACTCTACATGATAGGCGTCTCACTTTGACCCGTTTTCCGAATCACTTGGGGTCATAAGGCGTCGGGATTGGGTGAGACCCCGATGCATGTAGGAGTCGATGCATCGTTGTCGAGGATTCACCGCTCGCAGACATGCGTGGATATCCTATGCTAATTGAGGGAATAATAGTGTATAAATCTCTGGCCAGAGTACTAGGTAAATGTGTTTACCTAGTTACACTCGCGATGTCACTATTCGATCTCCAAGATGTATGCATAGCTATCGGATCTATAGCGACTCTCGATTTACCAATGGTCGTTGATCTGATCGGGATATATGGATTGAAAGAACCGTACTGTACGCTAACCACGACCAACTGTTTCTTGCAGGCACTATCAGTGATACCTAGTGGATCATGGGGCGATGTTGCTAGACGCTCTTACCATGATCCGATGGGCAGGTCCAACGGTCATTTTGCACTGGGGTTCTGAAAAATGGTTTTTCAGATCATAGCGTTCAGTTTTGGAAACTGAATCGATCGGTCCGATCTGATCGGCGATCGGAGTTACGATGAAGTCTCGGTGGTGGAGATGAACTGAATGTTCATCGTATATTATTCAGTTTTGGAAACTGAATCGATCGGTCCGATCTGATCGGCGATCGGGGTTACGATGAAGTCTCGGTGGAGGAGATGAACTGAATGTTCATCGTTGGACCCGGGCCCGTTGGGCCGGTCCAAGTCCAACTCTTAAGCTTATTTAATTAAGCCTAAACCTAGACTTCAATAGACTTGACATAACAAGATTACAAACCCTTACCCTAAGCACTAAAAGCGCTGCCCCTCCTCTCCTCTCTCAAGCCGCCGCCGCCGCCGCCGCCGCCCGTCTTCGCCGGAAATTTGTTTCCGGCCAATTCGACGAGGAGAATCCGTTCGTGCTGATCTCATCAGTCCTTCTAGTGCAGGCTGACGAAGGAGTCTCGTTTCTGGTCGTGGACCGGATTGGCGATATCTACCGCAATCTATCGAGAAGAGCCGACGTTATCGTAACTACGGTTGGAGCCAGGCACAAGTGCCAGCAAGGTAGTCACCTAAACATCCTATGAATGTCGTAGTTTGTTATTGAATTTTTCGTATTGATCGTCTCCCGGCTGTTAATTCTATGTTCTTCCGCTGCCTCGTCGGGGGGCGGATCCGGATCCCCAACAGTGGTATCAGAGCCAGTGTTTTTCGGATCTGATCATACGATTTGCCATAATTGTATCTAACATTGAATTTCAGATTTGGAATCGATCGAAAATTCGAAACTTTGATTCAGCCGCCGGGCCGCCGCCTTGCGCGGCGGCGCCTCTCTCCCATGCGCATGAACGCGTGCGCTGGTGCGATTGTCGCGCGATGGCTGCGCGCGATGTGCGGCCGATGGTTGCTCCTTTGGCGATACGTTGTGCGGTGGAGGCTGCCCGATGGTGCGCTGATTTTTGCGCCGCTGCCTTGCATGTCGATGGGCGAGATGTAGCGCGCTGGCCGCGCGGCGGTGCTTCCCTCGTCGCACGCAAGGGGCGCAACTCGTGTCCCCATTGAGCGCCGCTGCTGGACGACCATGGCGCGACGGTGGCTGGACGAAGTGACGCTGCTGGCCGATGATCTCGCACGCTTGGCGTCGCGCTTGTCGCGGCCGCGTGGCCTTGTTTCGCGCAAAATTCTTCGTCGCGGCGCCGCCGACCGGCCGCCGCTCCGGCAAGTCTTCGGCAATGTCGTGACGGCTGGTCTGATTTCTTCTAGGGTTTGGTTCGGGCCTGTCTCGGGCAGCCCGTGAAGTTTTCGGGCCGATATGCGATGTCGGGCCCGATTTTGATCGATTTTGAAATTTTAAGTTTTTGGGCCTAGAATTGTTTTAAGCCCAATATTGATACAATTGAAATTAGTAAAATGTGATTTTAATTATGAAATATGATTTTGTAATAAAATATGATTTTGTTGATTAAAATTTGTTTTATCGGCAAAATACGATTTTATTATAAAATACGATTTCATAATTAGAATATGATTTTACGATAAATAATTAGATTATTTAAATTATGCATGTTAATTAGATTAATTGCATGATTGGGGTGATCGAGAGTCGTGCCCAATTTGTTAG
>KV014861.1:197486-213209 GCA_001598015.1 Dorcoceras hygrometricum
TGTTGAGGGGCAAAACGGTCATTTTGCACTGGGGTTCTGAAAAATGGTTTTTCAGATCATAGCGTTCAGTTTTGGAAACTGAATCGATCGGTCCGATCTGATCGGCGATCGGAGTTACGATGAAGTCTCGGTGGTGGAGATGAACTGAATGTTCATCGTTGGACCCGGGCCCGTTGGGCCGGTCCAAGTCCAACTCTTAAGCTTATTTAATTAAGCCTAAACCTAGACTTCAATAGACTTGACATAACAATATTACAAACCCTTACCCTAAGCACTAAAAGCGCCGCCCCTCCTCTCCTCTCTCAAGCCGCCGCCGCCGCCGCCCGTCTTCGCCGGAAATTTGTTTCCGGCCAATTCGACGAGGAGAATCCGTTCGTGCTGATCTCGTCAGTCCTTCTAGTGCAGGCTGACGAAGGAGTCTTGTTTCTGGTCATGGACCGGATTGGCGATATCTACCGCAATCTACCGAGAAGAGCCGACGTTATTGTAACTACGGTTGGAGCCAGGCACAAGTGCCAGCAAGGTAGTCACCTAAACATCCTATGAATGTCGTAGTTTGTTATTGAATTTTTCGTATTGATCGTCTCCCGGCTGTTAATTCTATGTTCTTCCGCTGCCTCGCCGGGGGGCGGATCCGGATCCCCAACACTGAGTTCAACATGGAAAATGCGTGTATGCAAATAAAACAGCTTGCAACAATAAAAATAGGGCAGAAGCAAGCAATAACAGCACAGAGCATACAAAGCAACACACATAAATATCCATGCTCAATCCAAAGCTGTAAAACAAGCTCACATCCGTACCTTAAGCTTTTGAGCTACAATTTCCACAACAAGGTCCCGAGCACTCAGATCCGAAACCTCATAAACCAATACAACACAATGCTCAGGGACAGTAACACAGAACTTACGAAATGGGAGCTACGAGCTCCACCCAGCTTTATCCTACCCTTCTAGCACAACAGACAGCTCCAAACGAAGTATAAGGGAGGATCTATCACTAGCTCAGAGCATTACCTGAACGGAAAAGCAAATCTGCTCAAATGCTAACAGACTACACAAGGTAGCTTCCTTCGCGATATTCTTCCAGCTAATCGAAAGCCTTCGAAAAAGGTACAGAACGAAGCGTATTAGCAAGAGGAGTCCAGCGCTACCACTATTGCTCAAATCTGAGTCTTCTACCGCCGGCAATCGTAGAGGATAAGGTTTGGTGAACAGTAGCTAGGGTATCGCGACAGAGTAAGCTTACTGGAAATATTTCTAAGCGTCGGGAAACAATAGCAAGACTACGGTCAAAGTCCTCTATAAATACTACTTAAGTTCCCCAAATATGATGTACAGTGACCACCGACAACATTGACTCAAAGCTGATACCCACTCAGATATGAGTACCACTGCAGATCTAGACTCTACGCCAGAGGAGTCCAGCGCTACCACTATTGCTCAAATCTGAGTCTTCTACCGCCGGCAATCGTAGAGGATAAGGTTTGGTGAACAGTAGCTAGGGTATCGCGACAGAGTAAGCTTACTGGAAATATTTCTAAGCGTCGGGAAACAATAGCAAGACTACGGTCAAAGTCCTCTATAAATACTACTTAAGTTCCCCAAATATGATGTACAGTGACCACCGACAACATTGACTCAAAGCTGATACCCACTCAGATATGAGTACCACTGCAGATCTAGACTCTACGCCAAAACTGATTTGGAACTCATGCAATCGACGTCGCACAGAGGATCAATCACTCACTAGGACACATCATCCCGCTAGCCAAATCTGAATCGCTAAACGTCGTCGCATAGCGTTCACAGTAGCATCACCAAAACTTTGTCGCATCGCACCCAGATCTGACGCACATATACCAATAAAATCTGAAATCTCTGAACCGCACCGGTCTACCCCATAACTACGAACCGGGACTACGAACCGGAATTGTCCACATATTACTAACAACGCGCACCTCTCAAATATGGTTTCTCTCAAACAACGGCGTATCGCTACCCGCGCATGATATTCAACCAGCGTTCACTGCATGGATTACGATTATCAGATTTCACCTCTAGCCTCAATTACAAACAATTAACGCCAAGTCACAAACCAACTCTTCTCAACTCCCCAAATCTGACTACTACTCTGTAGAACTCTACAGGGAAACCCGATACGCTCATCCAGCATATCAGTTCAAAGCTGTTCCATCCCAGATCTGATCACGCTAAATCTGGTCTATCCAAAACCCGATTAATTAACTCAATTAATCCACAATCGTTTTGTTCTCACAGAGAGAGATTTTTGTACTCCACGACCATGTCATTTAGTGCAGTGAAAAGGTCTTCTTGTATAAAATCAAGATTGGAGAAATTTGCCATAAGACACTGTACTTCTTCTTCACTGTCGCTATATGAGGATGTCCCTGAGCTGGACTCCTCTGAATCTGTATCAGCCCATGAACTCTTGTTCTCTTTAGCGACTATTAATTTCTCACTCCTCTTCTTTCTATAGAACTTCTTGTCCTTTTTGTCTTTACTGCTGCGATCTGAATGCCTCTTTATGTCCTTCTTGGGTCTCTTTCTATCCGCAGCATAGTGACCAGATCTGCCTCAATTATAACATTATAAATCAGAAGAGGTGGTATAATATTTTTTGATAGAGTCAAAGAGTTGAGTTTAGAATTATTTTTCCGCATGAATTTCCCAAAATCATTCATGAATAGGGACATAATATCATTGCTGAGCTCTTTAGCTGATTTTCTTGGAGATCTTGATCTGGAATGGTTGCAACGAGAGCTTTAGTTTCGCTGAGATGTAGATGGTTCTGATTTAGCTCTTGTTTTCCGCTCTTGTTTACAGCTCAAATTCATATGCCTTCAGATTGGCGAATAGGTCGTGAAGCTTTAGTTTGTTGAGGTCCTTTGACTCCCTCATTGCCATATCCTTTACACTCCTTGGGAAGCGCTTTCATGACCTTCAGGGATAGCTCCCTGTTACGATATTCTTTTCCAAGGCTGATGAGCTCGATCATCACTGATTTGAACCTCTCATAAAACTCAGTCATAGTCTCTTTGGACTTCATCTTCATCGACTCATACTTCTACTGGGATACTGTAAGCTTGTTCTCCTTGCTTTGATCATTGCCTTCACGGATTTGGATCAACTTCTCCCAGATTTCTTTGGCAGTGGCGCACGTCTTAATTTTACTGAACATATTCTTGTCCAGTGTATTGTAGAGAATATCCTTCGCCACGTTGTCTAAATTTGCCTTCTTTTTATCGAGTCCACTCCAGTATGGGCTTCTCCACCCACTGTTCTGCACCAGCAGGGATGGCTACAGCTGTATTTGGCTTCATAATCTTTATCGGATCATCAGTTATGACGAACGACAAATCCTCATTCTGAGCTACCAAGTGAGCTTGCATTCTTATCTTCCAATCATCGTACTCCTCATTGGAAAACAACGGAATTTGGTTGTGACATATAGACATATTTAATG
Organism: Dorcoceras hygrometricum; assembly: GCA_001598015.1. NCBI lineage: Eukaryota > Viridiplantae > Streptophyta > Magnoliopsida > Lamiales > Gesneriaceae > Dorcoceras > Dorcoceras hygrometricum. The sequence continues at coordinate 200,973 of KV014861.1, forward strand.
ATGTCAAATAACAAACTATTCAAACACTTATATAACTGCTCTGATACCACTTTTTGGCATCGAAAACAATTAAAATATAGGCTCGGGAGTTCAGAAGAGGGGGTGAATGAACTCCTTTTGATTTTATGAAAAACTCTTTTAGAAAAGATTTTACAAGACTTCGGCCTAACTCAGAGCTGAGTTACCAGCTCAGAGAGTCTCATCGTAATATGTTGTCTCGAGTAACAAAAAATATTTATGCGGAAGTAACTTCATTCAATAGTGAACAATAAGAAACTTAAAGCAGTAAAAGATAGGGTTCAAGAGTTTGTTTTTGTAAGTTCGAAACTGAAACTCCTACGTCTCCCATTCTTCCTTGTACAGGAAGGATTCCACTAAAAGACTTTGATTATTACAGCGCCTGTAACAACCCAATCACTTCAACCGCAACTGAGTGAACTCCTAGCAAGACCAAACTATTACAGACTCTCAATCTGTAAAATACAAACGTTTAAACGCTCTGAGCTGCCTAAGCTTGGCAAGCTCTTACACACTTTGTTTTTGATCTATAGTGAAAGAATAACACTACAGAGTGTTTTTACAATAGAAAACGTGTATCAATTCGTGTAATCTGGTTTGAATATATCGTAAGCTGGTTCATGCAAAGCTTTTGTATCTCAGTCATTCAAATAAATTTTTTGTTTCGATATGGTTTTTTGTAACTTCTGCAGCTTGTCATCTATTCATACCCTTCTTCTCCAACGATCATTAATTGAGCCAGTAGACGCAATCCTCTTTTATCCAGGAAGAAGGTTGTGACGCCCAAACCCATGGGAATCAACGGAGTGGAATAAATGGATAATCGAAAAAAATAGAGGACTAAGTGCGAAATGTTGTAAGCTGTATTCCCTTACAAAAATTGATACACAAACAGATGGAGCCAAAAGTAAATAGTAAAATCAGCTTTGGAATAAAAGAACTTTAGATTTCGATTACAAAATGAGATATTACAACTAATGGAACTCTATATGAATTCTCTATTGTTGTAATGGATCTTAATACAATTTTCGTCAAAATATCAAAAACAACAACAGCATTGACTTCGTGAAAACGTCGGCCTTTGACAAACACACGCATCTCCCAAATCTGGTTCAGCTCACGCCACCCACCTACCCCTGAGCTGCCTCACCTGCATCGGGAAAATTAGTGAGCCTAGGGGCTCAACAATTAAAACTGAGGATAACAAAGTCATCTAATGCAGGCATAACTGATCATAATACGTAAATTAAAAGAAGTCATCTGAACTGAAATCTTGCTACTGAAAAGACAGATTGGGACATCAGATTCGCTTATATACTGAGGAACTTATGGTCTAAAGGCTCTCTGGTGGTTCTGGTGCATGAAGCATGTTATCTGAATTCAGTAACTCTTTTGTGAAGGGATATTACAGTAATTCCATAATCCTGGTCCCTTCCGTGAAGGGATTATAGTCATACCATAATCCTGGTCCCTTCCTGATTGATTGGGTCCTCTGTGCCATAAGTCCTTAAAACTGAAACTTTACTTCCTTTAATTGAAATAGCTATTATACATGCTCTTGATCGAAGATTGAGTAAAGAAACTGGTTGATTCACTGCTACAAAACTCATTTTGTCTTTACAAACATTACTGAGTGTACAGTTGGCTACGAGCTAATGATAGCAGAAACCAGCTCGGAAGAGAAAACGGCTTATGAAGGCCAAAAACAGCTTTGCCCAAAGGAAAATCGATCACAAGCGTGAAGAATATCTTTGGCAAAGGAAAATCGATCACAGGCGTTAACAACAGATTTGGCTAAAGAAAGCAGCTCACGAATAGGAAAAACAGATCTGGTTCTATGAAAACAGCTTACGCATAGTAAAAACAGATTTGGGTCTCAGAAAACAACTTACGCGTAGTAAAAACATATTTGGTTCTCAGAAACAGCTTACGCGTAGTAAAAAACAGATTTGGTTCTCAGAAAACAGCTTACACGTAGAAAAAACGGTAACATAAGCTTCGGAAGAAGAATTTCAGCTTGGAAGGTCACTCAGCTTTGAGAAACCAAATCAGTTTAGAAAACGAATCACGCAGTCTGGTCAAGAAAAATCGGCCAGATCTTCCTAGAAACGAAGGTACTGCAACTAGCTCAGACAGTCTCTAAGCAAACTAGCTCAGCTTATCAAATCGAAACATAGTCCTGATCAAACCAGTTTCGCCTATCTGTTCAGAGTCGATGGAACCTTTACAGTACACGGGAAAACAATAACTTCTCTTGGCTTATCTTATCTTGAATCTGTACAATCAGTATTTGAAAACACAACTGCTTGCTAAAAGATAACTGGTGAGTTTCCTCAAAACTAAATATCAAAGAAGTGAATCCATAGCTTAGACATGAACAACTGAACTGAAACTGAAAAATGCATCAGGCAAGCACTCAACAGAAAACAACGAAACAATATATGTTTTCCAGATGCAGCAAGAATCAACTTTACTTGCCTGAGCTGAGAATCGCAACGAGCAGATGTCCTTGGCTGGAGATCTTCTCAAGCACGCTCTGCGAGTTTCTGGTTTTTAAAGAGAACGAAAGGTTTTTTCTTGTAGCAGAAATGAGCTCTGGAACTCACGTTAATATCATATATGGAATTATGATTTGTAGTAGGTGAAAGATACAATGATTAGGCATGGTTATCATACCAAATCCTTGCAAAATTGCTAAAAGTTTCTGGTTTTTAAAGAGAACGAAAGGTTTTTTCTGTAGCAGAAATGAGCTCTGGAACTCACGTTAATATCATATATGGAATTATGATTTGTAGTAGGTGAAAGATACAATGATTAGGCATGGTTATCATACCAAATCCTTGCAAAATTGCTAAAAGCTCCCTACTATTTTAATTTGTAAACTTGCTACACTATTTTTATAAAAACAGATCTCCCATCCGAAATCATTTTATTTTAAGAAAACTGCTCCAGCTCGGGATTGTGCTTGGAGCGAAATCCTTCTAGAACCCATCTAACCGTGCTTCTAAGCTGGAAGAAAAAGAAATCAGCTTAGATAACGAATACTATCTTGAACAAAAAATCTGGATGTTCAAATAACAAAACAGCCCTCTGAAAAAAAAAAGGCTAGAAATTGTGGTCCTATGGATTTTGGGGCGCTACAACTCTACCCTCTTTACTGAAATTTCATCCTCAAAATTTACTTACCAAACAGCTCAGGGTAGAGACTACGCATATCAGTTTCTGTCTCCCAAGTTTCTTCCCGCTCTGATTGGTTAGATCACTGAACGTTAACCATCGGGATGCTACGATTTATTAATTCCCTATTCTCTCTATGAAGGATACTCTCTGCTCTTTCTTCATAACTCAGATCTGGTGCAAGCTGGATTGGTTCATAGCTCAACACATGCGATGGGTTGGGAACATATTTCCTCAAAGTTGATACATATAAAACGTTATGCACCGAGGACAGATGTGGGGGAAATGCTAGTCTGTAAGCCAGCATTCCTACTTTGTCCAAAATCTCGTATGGACCAATGAACCTTGGGCTGAGCTTAACCTTTTTCCCAAATCTCATTACACCTTTCATCGGTGCTACCTTCAAAAATACATGATCTCAAGCTTCTAAACTCAGTTCGTTGCATCTGTTATCATCATAGCTCTTTTGCCTGCTCTGAGCTGTCCTCAATCGATCTCTTATCTTTTTAATAACTCACCAATGAACCTTGGGCTGAGCTTAACCTTTTTCCCAAATCTCATTACACCTTTCATCGGTGCTACCTTCAAAAATACATGATCTCAAGCTTCTAAACTCAGTTCGTTGCATCTGTTATCATCATAGCTCTTTTGCCTGCTCTGAGCTGTCCTCAATCGATCTCTTATCTTTTTAATAACTCCAGCGGTCTGTTCTACGATATCTGGTCCCAAACCAGTTCGCTCTCCTATCTCATCTCAATGAATGGGTGTCCTGCATTTCCTTCCGTAGAGAGATTAGTAAGGGGCCATCTGAATTGATGCTTGGAAGCTATTGTTTTACGTGAATTCCACCAATGGAAGCTTAAATTCCCAGCTCTCTGAAAAATCTATGGTACAAGCTCTGAGTAGATCTTCCAGTATCCGAATCACCCTTTCTGATTGACCATCTGTCTAGGGGTGACAGTCTATGCTAAAGGTCAACTTAGTACCCAAAGCTCTATGTAGACTCTTCCAGAAAGCTGACGTAAATCTTGGATCTCTGTCAGATACGATCGAGACTGGAATACCATGAAGTCTTACTATCTCTTATATACAGCTCGGCATATTTGCTCACCGTAAGTTGTCTTGATTGGTAAGAAGTGAGATTATTTGGTGAGTCGATCTACTATAACCCAAATTGAAATTTATCCTTGGACAGTCCTAGGTAAACCAACTACAAAATCCATCGCAATACTCTCCCACTTCCATTCTGGTATTGGCAGGGGTTTTAGCATCCCAGCTGGTCTCGGATGCTCTGCTTTGACCAGCTGACAGGTTAGGAATTCTGAAACAAATCTAAAAATGTCGCGTTTCATGCCTGGCCACAGTATATCTTCTGAAGATCTTTATACGTTTTGGTACTCCCTGGGTGAACTGAGTACGGGGCTATATGAGCTTCTGTCATCACATCAGATCTCAAGTTGTCCACGCTAGGAACCCATAATCTGCCTTGATATCTAACAATTCCCTCAGCTGTGGTATATAGATTACTTCCCCTCTCTTCATCTTGTTTCACCCACATAATAGATTAAAGGGAGATAGTTCCCCAGATTTCCTGATATCAGATGATAGCTTGATCAAGTGACCCGATCTAAGTAGGAGCTTCTGCGCCACATACCATAAAGAAAATATTTACGATTATAACCACAGTGATGTTTAAATGCTTACTTCCTTTGGAATTTAAAGCTTATGTGTTAGGATCGAAAACCGGGGTGTCTCATGATCTATCACACAACTCACGTAAGATCTCACAAGTTTAAGACGCCGAACCCTTAAGTTGGGTACATTTTAAAATTATTTGATATGAAAAGCAGCACGCAATAGGGGAACCGGATTGTGATAGGATCAAGTAGGATCGAAAATAGGCTTAGGAGTTCAGAAGGGGGGGTTGAATGAACTCTTTGGATTTTAAATTTTTCGAAGCCTTAAAAACATTTTACAAGCCTTCGCTAAACTCAGATCTGAGTTACCAGATATGAGGTTTCCAGTCTAAGTCTGATCTCTCGGTTACAATAAAAATACGCGGAAAGAAACCGATCGAGCAGTGAACAGTATATAATAAATATATATGATGCAAATAAAGTAAAAGTGCAGGGATCAAGAGTTTTTTTCTGGAAGTTCGGATATCAAATCATACGTCTCCCCTTCTTCCTTGGCAGAAAGGTTCCACTAGAAGACTTTGATGAATACAGACACTGTAGACACCCAATCACCGAGCCTCGCTCCAAGTGAACTCCTAGCCACCACAACCAAGTGCAGATAGCACTACTATTTTCAATCAAATAGATTTTCGAACTGCTTCAAGAAGCACGTTCGTTACAGACTCAATATGAATAATACAATGAATACAATGTTTTGAGTACTGTAGTTATCTCGAAGATAAATCTAACAAGAACAAAGGAATGTTCTTCGAGATTAAAAACTGGGACTTAGAATATTTTTGAGCACTTGAGAGTTCCCAGAAATTGAGAGCGTGAGAGTATGAGATAAATCAACAGAGACACCAAGAGTACTTCTATGTTTGAAATCTTCAGCTCTTTATACTCATCAATCTCAACGGTAAGTAGAAACAACTCCCTTCGTATATCTTCATCATCGCTTTTCAGGGCTTGATTGACTCATTTACCAAACTGGGTAAACAGCGTATCAATCACTTTGCGTAATTGAGACTTTGCTAAAAATAGTTCTGATTTGTTTCCTTAATCCAAGTTGTGACCGTTGATTCCTCTCAAATAATCAACTGATAGCATCTGGCGAGATCTGAAGCTCACATTTTGTTGTAGTACTGAAGTCTGAAAGCTGTTCTCAAGTAAACTTATCTGTCGTATCAATAACTTCAGATCTGAAAACTTTTCCCTTTGATTTCTATAACTCAAATCTGAAGTACTCTGCTTATACGAATATTCCTTCTTTTTGTACTATTACAGAGTCAGCTCTCTCTTTAGATCTGAAATACTGTACTCTTCTCATAATATAGAAACACTATCAAATCTGAAATCTGAACAACCCTATGTGGAGTCTATTCACATTTGAGTCCATTACTGATAACATCTGAGAAGCTCAAATCTGAAATATAACATCTGAATAAACATACCCAGATCTGTTACCGAAGTCTCTGAATCAAATCTAAAAACCCTCAAATCTGAAATCTTGACCCGATAACTAAAATATCCTGAATACCCAAATCTGATAAGCTCTGATTCGAAATCTTCCACCCGATAACTGAATTCTGAGTAACCTGTTCCCAGATCATTCGGATCTGAAAATACTTAACTGTTAACTATGATAACTGACCGTACATATCTGATTTATAAGATTCAATTCTTACTGATAACATCTGAGAAGCTCAAATCTGAAATATAACATCTGAATAAACATACCCAGATCTGTTACCGAAGTCTCTGAATCAAATCTAAAAACCCTCAAATCTGAAATCTTGACCCGATAACTAAAATATCCTGAATACCCAAATCTGATAAGCTCTGATTCGAAATCTTCCACCCGATAACTGAATTCTGAGTAACCTGTTCCCAGATCATTCGGATCTGAAAATACTTAACTGTTAACTATGATAACTGACCGTACATATCTGATTTATAAGATTCAATTCTTATCTTGTTTTTGTTATCACCAAAACTTATAAATTTTATCTTAAAAATTTCCCCCTTTTTGGTGATGACAAAACTTAGCATCCTACGACTTAAAAGTTACGAAAGATTAATCTCGAAGTCGCGCTATGTACAAGAGATTTGTGCAAAGAACTGAAAACTAAAAACTGTTTATTTTTCTCCTAGCCAGTATCCAATGCCTCTTCCTGATCCTCTGTGAGATCCACCACTTCTGTAATATCTTTTACTCGAAGATCCGCTCCTACTACATCCGCCAGGTCCTTCATTACCAGAACCAGGTCTGCCACGATCATCAGGAGGAGGCTGCGGACCTCGGCTGCTACCTCTTTCCCCCTTTTTGGCATCACCACCTCTATTGATATAATCAACAAGCTCAGAAAACTGAGAGGTGAGTGTATTAAAGTTTTCCTGTGCTTGAACACGGAATTCCATTAAATCATGGGAAAGGGCAGCTTGCTGGTCTTGGACCCCCTTCAATTTATTCTCCATGTCCTGAGACCAAGCAACATGCTGAGATAGTAGCTTCTGTCGAGATTCCAGAACTTCAAGGGACAGGGCGGCCTTTTGAAGCTGAACTTCTTGTTGAACATGGGAAAACAGACCTTGATAGGTCCTATTCTGTTGTTCTAAAATCTCGGTAAACCGCTGCTCAAGGCCTCTGATGTGTAATAGAAGCACATCCTTGAAATTTTCTGTATCATCCCTTTTTCTGCACTCGCTTAATTTGAATCTGATTGACTGAAGCTCGGAGCTGTTCCAAGGGCTCTGTGAAATCTTGCGGGGTTACATCAGCAGTAGGCATCAAGATCTGGTCAACAGCTGTCCCTAAACCCAAAGGAATGTCATCGGTAGTGAAGAACATATGAGAGTCAGTAGAAATACTCGGATTTAGAGAATTCAAAGCTGTATCCAGATGGCGCTGAGAAAAAACTATCATTCGAAGGGATCGGATCTGGTTGGCTAGAACTCGAAGAAGAGCTCTAATATGAGGTAATCACCTGTACATCTGAACCTCGGTGAAAAACTCCAACAAATTCTACTGGATCTACTGCTAAATCTACCACTGAACCGACTGCAACGATATCTCTGCAAAAATTATGCGAACCAACTGGCTGCAAAAGGTTAAAAGAAGAAAACTGTACAACTTCTATACATACGTCAGCCCATCGTTTGAGAATAATCTTGAAAGAATCACTAACTGGGGCTAGAGTGTCCACAAATTGCCGTTGAGCTGGTATTTGCCATTCGATAGAAACAACCAGCTTGGGTAGGCGTTTCCAAAAATCTCCGCCTTCTGGAATGACCCAAGAACCATTAACTAAGGTCGTGGTTCGAATCCAGCACGAAGACATGTTGTTTGTATTTGATCGGGCAATAACTGCTTCCAAAAATCTCCGCCTTCTGGAATGACCCAAGAACCATTAACTAAGGTCGTGGTTCGAATCCAGCACGAAGACATGTTGTTTGTATTTGATCGGGCAATAACTGCACCACGATCTCTATTTTCTCCTTCAAACAGTCTTGAACTACATATCCGTTCCCACTTCAGTCCGTGTATTCTCATTTGAGTCTGTAATGTCTCTAATGCGAAGAGATGAGCATCTGAGAGCAAAGCTATGATCTGAAGATCAATGGCTGTCGTGGGTTGACCAGCTTTGAAGTTTTGGCGATGGGCTTACAAAAATTTGTTAGAGTAGATGCCCAACTAGCCAACTTATGGCGTGTGGGTTTTATTGACTCTTGTATATGACAATCTTTATTTATGAAATACGCATTCATTTATGGCATTATTTATTTTCATTATGTTATATATAATGTTAACAATTGTGTTGGATAAAGACCTAGAATGCATCATAGTGTATGTTAGATGTGATAGTCGATATGATGGCTATCATGAAACACATCTAATAGTCACTGTGCATTCTGAACTCGTTCCTAGTCGATTGGGCCGTCAAAATGAGGATAAGGCCGCCCGAGCTTGAGACTAGCATCTGCGATATGAAGTACCATGTTTCATTGGTAGGAAACATTGTGATGTTCTGAGCATGCAGATGGATAGTGACCTGATGATCTATCGAACTACCCTCGTTCGGACTTTCCAAGTGGTTACCATTTGTCGAGTGGATAAGTCCGAGGTCTTGGTTGTACTGATTAGTCCTCACTACTCGAAACATCATTGAGACTCTACATGATAGGCGCCTCACTTTGACCCGTTTGCCGACTCACTTGGGGTCATTAGGCGGCGGGATTTGGTGAGGTCCCGATACATGTAGGAGTCGATGCTTCATTTTCGAGGATTCACAGCTCTCTCTCATGCGTGGATATCCTATGTTATCCGAGGAGACAATAGTGTGATAAATCTCTGGCCAGAGTACTGGATGTGTTTTAGGTAAATGGGTTTACCTGGTTACACTCGTGATGTCACTATTTAATCTCCAAGATGTATGCATAGCTATCGGATCTTTAGCGACTCTCGATTTACCATTGGTCATTGATCTGATCGGATATATGTGTTGAAAGGACCGTATTGTACGCTACCAACGATCAACTGGTTCTTGCAGGTACTATCAGTGATACCTAGGGGATCATGGGGCAATGTTTCTAGGCGCTTTACCATGATCCGATGGGCAAGTCCGAAATTGTGATTTCGGAGCCGCAATGGTTGTGGGCCCACGGCTAGTTGTATCCCTGAACCTTTGAGGGTCACACAAGTACTGGATTCATGATTCCCGCACGGAAACTGAGCTCAACGTGTTGAGCATAGGAGGAGGATTTTAGGGAGTGCGACTTCCTAAAAGTCAACAAGGGTCAAATTGCGATTTCCCAAAGTTGAGGGGCTAAACTGTAATTTTGGACTAGGATATCTGAAAAATTGTTTTCACATCATAATACTCAGTTTTGGAAACTAAGTCGATCGTTCCGATATGATCGTCGATCGGGATTATGATGAAACCACAACGAATTAAATGAATCGGATGTTCATATGGACCTGGGTTTGACCCAAGTCCATTGGGCCGGTTCAAGCCCATGTACCATCTTTAATTGAAGGAGTTGGTCTAGGTATAGAACAATTAATTCATACACAAAAACCCTAGTCTACCTAGCCGCCTCCCTCCTCTCCCACACGCCCCAATCGGTCGCCGCCTTGCGCCGTCCCGTGCCGCCGCCGTGTGCCGCCGTTTACGTGATCGGACTTGTTTCGATCACTGCGACGAGGAGCTTCCGTCCGTGTCAAATTCGTCAGGCCTTCTATTGCAGGCTGACGAAGGAGTCTTGTTTGCGGTCGTGGACCTGATTAGATGATCTACCGTCGCCTACCTTTTGAAGTGCCGGTTTCCTTGTGAAACTGGTCGGAGCCAGGCGCCTAGACGCCAGCAAGGTAACAATCGATAAACCCCCTATGAATGGTTTATTGATTTGTATTGATGTATTGAACGTATTCTGGGGCAAAAGTTTAAACTTCCACTGCGCCCCCGGGAAACGTGATCCGGATCCGCCATTGTCGCCAACAGTGGTATCAGAGCACAGGCTCGGATCCTTCAATACATTTAGTGCCTGAATTGTATCGAATCTCAAATTTTTCAGAACAAAAAAAATTATTAGAAACTTGGCCGCGGCGCCGTCCGCGCTTGGCGGCGCCTTCTGCGCGCATGATCGCGCGCGATCGCGTGCTGGCCAGGTTCAAGTCGCGCGCTGGTCGCACGATGGCCGCATACTGGCCGACTGTGGCCAGCGGCCATGCGCAAGATGTTGCGCGACGTCGGGCGCAACTTGGTTGCGCTATGGGCTGCGCAAATTGGCGGCAGCCGCCGCCGTGCGATGTCTCCAGCAGCGTTGCGATGGCAATTTTCTTCTAGGTTTAGTTCGGGCCTGTCCCGGGCAGCCCATGAAGTTTTTCTGGCCAATATTCGATATTGGGCCGATTTTGGTCGGACCAAAATAGATTTTGAAATTTTAGAGATTTTGGGCCTAAAGTTGTTTTAAGCCCAATTTGATGCAATTAAAATTACAAAATGTGATTTTGGTTATGAAATATGATTTTATGATTAAATATGATTTTGTTGATTAAAATATGATTTTGTCGACAAAATGCGATTTTTTATAAAATGCGATTTTATAATTAAAATATGATTTTGTAGGAAATAACAAATTTGATTTGATTATTTAAATTTATGCAAATTAATTAGATTGATTGCATGTTTGGGATGATCGAGAGTCGTGCCCAATGTGTTAGGTGTATGCTATAGGTTTTGCGATTTCGGTTGTAAATATATTGTTGATATCATTTAAAGTGGGTCTGTTTGTGGCCCGTTCCCACCCCTACAAATTGTATCCCATATGTGTCATTGCAATTTAAATGTAAATTACTAGATTTAGTGGGAGGACATTTGAAGACGGTGGACATGACGATCAAAGATATTGAAGGCCGAAGGTCTGTAAGACCGGAAGCAATTGTAATAGGATTGCATTGCATATTGCATTTCACCTAGGACTAGACCCAGGTCCGTGATTGGCAACCACGGACCGCATAGCTCTCGCGATCGATCGTCCCAAAATTTATATATTCGATATATGTTGTATCCGCATGTTTTAAATTATGATTTAAAATTGCATGAGACCAAATTTTTCAAAATTAAAATCCCTCGTTTTAAATACGATTTAAAACTAATATCAAGAGTTTATTCGATAAACTAAGGGAATTTAAATCTGTTTAAATTATCCCTACCTTCCATCAACAATGGGTGTACGTCGATGCTACCCGCATACCTGGCCCGACTCATATTATTGAGAGGGTCATGTATGTCGGAAATCTGTCCACGCCATTGACAATTGTTGTGAGTCGGTTGGAACTCCCTTTAACGTTGGCTCATATTATTGGGGACGATAAGGGGACCGTCCTTCACGACTCAACATTGATGGGTCATCTAGACACGTGATAGTAATCGGCGTCATATTATTGGGCCCTTACTGGACGTGAGGTAAAATACATGGAGGTTGCACCGGTTGCAATTGGAAACTACCTTTTAGGGGTCATGGTTGGCTGATATTATTCGGGACCATGATCGCTTGATTGGACTCTGTGTACCCATTAAGGAAACTTGCTTTCCCGATTATATTAGAGGGTGGTGAAATCGTTAAAATAGTGGGAGGGTAATTCATAAAACTAAATGACCTTATTTTATGTCTTAGCGCTTTTCATATATAGTTAGTAATGCATGTCTGTTTTCTTTTCAGTATAACTGCTTACACAATGTCTTCGATCAAAAACTCACTCGCTGCTATACTGGATAGCAACAAGTTCACCGGTCTGAACTACCAAGACTGGCTTCGAAACCTCAACATTGTGTTGGCTTCGGAGAAACTTCTCTATACGATA
>KV014861.1:251656-276243 GCA_001598015.1 Dorcoceras hygrometricum
CTAAACACAAAATCTACCAGCAGCAACTTCAAATTCAATTCTAAAACCAGCAGCTCACATTGCGTTACGCTGACGTCACCTCTGCTGATTCAAAAATCCACCAGCAGGAGCTACAGTAACTTTGACCAGCGTTGACTTTGCCATTTTTCGATAATTCTCATTTCCTAACCAAGCGCTGCGACTGAAATTTCAGCAGGAATCCTATTCCCTACGCAATTCCCTCAAATAATCGTGATTAATCCCAAATCAAAACAATTAATCACTAATCTAACTTCTCAATCCTCACAAGCACAGTGAGAATTGGGGCAGGAATAAGCGAGAGCAAGGGTACGGCAGGGGTAGGCATGCATCAATGCGTGGGCGATACAATGAGTGGGCGAGAGAGGATGGTAATGTGAGTAGCATTAAGATGAAGATTCCTTATTTTCAAGGAAAATCAGACCCGGAGGCGTATCTCGAGTGGGAAAAGAGGGTAGAGTTCGTGTTTGATTGCCACCATTACTCCGAACTTAAGAAAGTTAGGTTGGCGGTGGTGGAGTTTTCGTATTATGCACTTCTCTGGTGGGATCAACTAGTGGCAAATAAGAAGCGGTACAATGAGAGGCCTTTTGAGACATGGGATGAAATGAAGAGGGTTATGAGGAAGAGGTTTGTACCCAACCACTATTATCGAGAGATGTTTAAGAGGTTACAAAGCTTGAGGCAAGGAACAAAGAGCGTGGAGGATTACTACAAGGAGATGGAAACTGCCATGATTAGGACTAATATTGAGGAGGATGATGAGGCTACAATGGCGAGGTTTTTGTGTGGACTGAATCGGGAAATCCAAGACCAAGTGGAGCTTAGGCACTACATTGACTTGGATGAGATGGTGCAAATGGCGATCAAGGTGAGAAACAATCAAGAGACGAGGAGTGGGACGCACCACCTATCAAGCAGGAAGCTCAGCTCTACTTGGCGTCCAAACTGATGGTCCCAGAAATAGGATCACTAAGAAAATAGGAGTTCAGAAGGGGGGGGGGGGGTGGATGAACTCCTTTGGTTTTTTTTTTCAACGGTCGATGAATCCAGATAAGGTAGCAAATCCTTTTTGAATTCCTGACAGTAGTACGCCGTCAATCTTGCTCTATTATATGGCAAATTGCGTTTCGTCAGGGATGTGAGTATCATTTCCATATGTGTGCACTCCCGTAGAGATCGCCTCTGCCAATGTGTACTATTTTTCCAAAGATAGTACTAATCTCGTCTCCTTAATTTCAGGCGGTATGAGTGATTCTTGTTTTGGTCATCGATCTTTTCCAATTGAGTATACGATCGAATTTGAATCAACTTTATGCTTGCACCTGAAATCTTTTCTATCGACGGATCTTTCCTTGAAGAAGACGAATGAACAGTTCCTTGCTGTTGAGAGATCTTGTCGCGGTATCCATTTGCAAATATCAGTACTGATGACGTCATCATATCTTTCCATTTACAAGTTTTAGCACTGCTGACGTCATCATGTCTGTTGAGATCGTTGAGGCTGAATATAATGGTGACGTCATGATGTCTGGTGTTCTCCTGTGGCTGACGTCATCAAATCCGTTGAGGCAAACGATGTCGTGTTGAGCTAACTGTTTACGAAGAGCTGTCGATAGTTACTTGTACTATTTTCAAAAACAATACTGTAGCGCGGTCTGATGTCACCAGCGATAAATAGTACTGTTTCAAGATCTGTCGATCAAACTTATCAATGCATACGGCCCTTTCTGTTGGTAGAACGAGTCACTGTTCCCGTTGCTGTTTGCATATACCATTACGATACAGTAGACAAGAGCTGTTGGCAGATATCTCTTTTCTCAATACTTCATCATAACCCAAATAGCCAAATCAATCCCTCCACTGTTCCAAGATCAGTTTTTGATCAACTCGAAACTTATGACTGTAGCTTGAGCCAATCACTGTTGTCAGCAATGTTGATCATCGTGAAAGGATTATTCGAATATTATCATTTAAGTCCAAATCTTTTCTTATCTTTGTTATCACCAAAACTATAAATTTTATCCTAACAGAATACTTGTTTGAAATCTGCCATAAGATTCAACAAGTCCACAGACAATTTGGCTCCTTCCCACCAAATCATCGCATCCTCTCTCAGCATATAGATAGCGCACCTAGGCCTATCTTAATCAGACATTTGAAGGTACTAAAAAATAACCTGCATAGATTTGATCCAGCTTTCAGCAACTAGCGGATCAGTAGTACCACTGAATTCCTTGGGTCTCTGTCATCTGAACTTCTCTTGGGGATCATCATTGCTTGGTCCCCTGCTGCTGCTTGATTGACCATTTCCTTTGTTATTTTGTTCTACTAGCAGCCTTAACAGTTGTGTGATATTAGCATTATTATCACTATCAGTTTCTTCTAGTGGAATACTTCGTCTAGTTCTTCCTCTTCCTGACATCTTATATTCTATAGCCCGTAATCCACCACATACATATATCAGAACATGCTAAATAATTTAAATACAATGCTCTGAAAATAAACTCACAACTTAGAGGAACGGATGATGAACTTTGATCCAGCTGATGGTGCGTGTGTTTATCTCAGGAACGTTGCTCTGATACCATGTTGTGACGTCTGAACCCACAGGAATCACGAACTGGGGTAAATAAAAATTTTCGAATGAAAAGAAGAGCTGAAAGACAATTTGTTATAAGCTGTATTTCTTATAACTTTAAAAAGAAACGGAAACACAAAGACAAATCTAACAGACACTCAATTGCACGCCAACTACTGGAAACATTTACGAAAAAAACAGACTTTATTATAAATTTCAATTGCGATTTACAATAGCTGATATTCTATATAAATGTACAACTGTTGCAACTGATCTAATACAGTACATTCTAAAACAAAACAACATCAGCTATGACACGGAAAACGCTTGCCTTTGACAAACACACACCACCCAGCAGCTGATTCAAGTTTCATCCTCTGTTCGTTCTCCAGCTGTCGCACCTGCAACATTTTAAAAGCTAGTGAGCCTAGGGGCTCAACAATTAAAACCTGAATAATAACAAGTTCAAATACGCAGGTGGACATCTGATCAATACATAAGTTAAAGGAACATCAATGATCAATATCATTTTCTTTCGTAAACATTTCATAAACATTCATTATTTATTTCATAAACTTGGAGACAGGGGATAATAGCCCAAATCTCAACATAAATATCATTTTCATTAGATTTATGGCTCAGAAGCTCTCCTTAGGTCCGTGTTGAACCTGATCAAGTGACTACTGATATCAGCCTTAGCCTTTGGCTTCTTTGCGTTAGGGCAACCGACATATAGACGACTGCTCACCCTTCTCTTTATGGGAGGGCAACTGATAGCTGCTCACCTCACCCATTATGACCGTCTGTTATCTTTGCCATAAATCTTAAAATAAACTTTTGTTCCTTTAACATCCTTTTCTTTACACTTTCTTTCTTAAAAATCCTCGGGTTCCATCATTTAAAACTCTTGCTTCCCATTTTAAAATTTTACTGAGTATCGAATTCAGATTTTGGAAACATATCATTGAAATGAAACCAGTCGCAAGAGAAACCAGTCGCAATGAATAGGAACCAGTCGCAAGACAGGAACCAGCTGCAAGGTATTTTTACTAAAAACAACCGTATTAAATGAAACGATGTCGTTGAAGTAGGAAACAGACATAATGACGTAAGAATATCTGCTAACATGAACAGTAACTATCTGTTGACAGCTACAACTTAAGGAAACGACGTCGTTAGTTTGAACCAGTCGTAACAATAATCGCTAACAACGCGACTTGGGAAGAAGTGTAAAACGATGTCGTTGCTTTAAGAAGCTGACGCAAGAAAGTCTGATAATAAGAATAAACAAACGTAAGAATATCTGTTATCAGTCATGACCACGAATAAATGAAACGATGTCGTTAGCGCATCAACCAGCCGCAAGAAAAGCGCTAACATACATGAAACCAGACGCAAGGATTTTTGCTAAATAATCAGACGCAAGGAATAATACCAGTCGCAATGAATAGTGCAACTGCTGGAATATACAACGGAATGCAACTGCTGGAATGAACAGTGCAACTACTGATTTTACGAAAACAACGCAACTGTTGAAATTTGACTTGATATTTGTAACATCAAAACAACAACAATGCTATCAGCCGTTGCCTATCAAACCAGACTTTATACTGATTCAAATAGCAACTACCTATTACATAGCTATCAAATTCTGATATTACGATTACTGAAAGGAAAAACATTCATAAACATTCTTGAATTAAACTCGAATCCTCAGTACTTTTAAAACATCATAAAATTTCTGGAAAATATTTGGAAGCATCAAAACATCATTTTGAACCCATCTTTCTTTCCTTTTCATGTATAAATCATTTTTAAACATGAACTTTAAACATACTGTAACATATAGGCAAGGAGACTCAGAAAACATCAATATATGGTTTAAATGGTGAGTCAAGAATCAACTTTTACTTGCCTTAAACGAAGCTTTGTAACAGTAACCGAATCCTGCAGAAATCTTCTCCTTTAAGCAACGCACGAACTTCTCTGGAAAATACTTTGAAGAACACTTAAGATTTTCTTTGCAAATGATAAAGATCTTGCTTTCGGAAAAGATTTTTATATGAAAGGGATTAGTGGCATGCTACTTGTGAAATTAAGCATGACACACTTATAAAATTTAGTAAAATTCCCTTCCTCTCATTTTAAATTTGTAAAACACCAAACCTTTTTCAAAAGAAATCATTTGTCCTCCTTAAAGATATTTTCAATCCCTTTTTTTAAAAAAAAAACTGTTCGTGCATCACCCTTGGAGTCATCCACTGAAACCAGCTGCGTCACATATATTTTTCTGAAATCATTGAAATCAGACAATGCATAAAATTTCAACATGTCATTTTAAATCTATAAAATGAACAAACTGCATAATGTGGTCCTATGGATTTTTGGGGCGTTACAGTACTCATAGCCAATCTCGAACCCATCGCTGCCTGCAAGCTCTTCCAGAATCGGGAATTAAACCTTGGATCTCTATCGGACACTATCGAAACTGGCACTCCATGCAATCTCACCACATGGTCAATTTACAGTCGCGCCATATTCTTCATCTAAAACTTCACATCATAGGAAATGAAATGGGCTGACTTCGAAAGTCTATCAATCACAACCCAAACAGCATAACATCTCCTACTCGATCGAGGAAAATGCATCACAAAATCCATGGCGATGTGCTCCGAATTCCACTGAGGCACTTCTAGACTCTGTAGCAATCCACCAGGTCTCATCCTCTCAGCCTTGACCTGTTGGTAATTTAAACAACGAGCTACAAATCCATAGATGTCATTCCTCATGCCTTCCCACCAATAGTGAGACTTCAAAGCATGATACATCTTTCTCTCGCCCGGATGCACACTGTATCGACTACAATGAGCTTCATTCAAGATGGCTTCCTTCAAATCGATCAAATTCGGAACCACCAATCTACCTCTAAATCTCAAGCCTCCATCGGAAGCAATAGAAAAATCCTCCGACTGACCATTCCGAGCCTTAATCTTCAACTCATGCACATACGGATCAGTTCTCTGTGCTGCTCTAATGTCTGATACAATATGTGGCTCAACCTGAACAGAAGAAACCACGAAATACTGATCACTCGGCTGGAAAAGCCACCCAGAAGTCCCCAAATCCTCATGGACTTTGGATATTCTCATCGATGTCAACATCGCCGGTTGGGCTTTCCTACTAAAAGCATCGTCCACAAAATTCATCCGCCCAGGCTGATACTGAATCTCACACTCAAAATCCTTCAGCAACTCCATCCAGCGGCGTTGCGTCATATTCAAGTCTGACTGCGTGAAGATATAATTCAAACTCTTGTGGTCGGTGTACACCACAAACTGTTCACCATACAAATAGTGGCGCCAAATATTCAAGGCAAACACTATCGCAGCCAACTCCAAATCATGAACGGGGTATCTCGTCTCATGGGGCTTCAGCTGTCGAGACGCATAGGCTATCACATACCCGTTCTGCATCACCACACAACCTAAAACACTCAGAGAAGCATCAGAGCAAACTACAAAACCTCCAGAACCCGAAGGCAAAGCTAACACAGGAGCAGTAGTCAACTTCTACTTAAGCAACTGGAAAATCGACTCACACTCATCAGTCCAAACAAACTTCCTATCCTTCTCAACTGAGTCATCGGCCTAGCTATCAAAGAGAACTTCTCAATGAAACGCCTATAATATCCAGCCAAACCCAAGAAACTATGGATCTCAGTCACACTCCTAGGTCGCTCCTAGTTAAGAATTGCTTCGATCTTACTCGGATCCATGGAAATTCCTTGCGCTGAAATAACATGACCCAAAAAGAAAAATCTATCCAACCAGAATTCACACTTGCTGAACTTCGCATACAGCTGTGAGTCTCTCAGTTTCTGCAAAACCAATCTCAAGTGCTCTTTGTGCTCTCTGAAGTTCTTCGAATACACCAGGATTTCGTCTATGAAGACAATCACAAAACGATCGCTATACTCACTGAAATACGCGATTCATCAAATCCATGAAGACAGCAGGAGCATTCGTCAATCCAAAAGGCATCACCAAAAACTCATAATGCCCATATCTCGTCCTAAAAGCCGTATTCGCCACGTCAGCGTCTCTGATCCGCAACTGATGATAACCAGACCGCAGATCAATCTTAGAGTATACAGCAGATCCCTGCAACTGGTCAAACAAGTCATAAATCCTCGGCAACGGGTACTTATTCTTAATCGTCGCTTTGTTAAACTGCCAAAAATCCACACACATCCTCATAGATCCATCCTTCTTCTTCACAAAAAGAATCGGAGTTCCCCAGGGTGACATACTCGGTCTAATGAAGCCCTTCTCTAACAGATCACGCAACTGCCCTTTGAGTTCCTTCAACTCAGCTGGCGTCAACCGATACGGAAATCTAGAAATCGGGGCTGTTCCTGGCACCAACTCGATACTGAAGTCAATCTCTCGTCTCGGAGCGAATCCAGGAATATCATCCGGAAACACGTCAGGAAACTCTCGAGCAATCGGAACATCGCTAAACTCTACTCGCGACACTCGAGAAACATCCAAGGCATAGATCATAAACCCTGAATTCTCTAGCGACAACAAACTAAAAATCTCCATGGCAGACACAAAAGGAATCTTAGGTCACGAATCAGCACCATAGAAATCCCATTTCTCTCCAAATTCAAGCCTAAATCTCATTACACCATGAAAACAATCCACTGTCGCTCTATAACTGGACAACACGTCCATTCCCAAAATACAATAAAAATCTTTAATTCCCAAAACAATCAGATTGGTCATCAGCACATGCTCATCAAACCTAAGAACACAATCCAACACCACCTCACGGGACAACAAACTCACGCCAGCAGGGGTAGATACAGAAACAACATCACACAGTGGGGAAGAACCCAACCCACACTCATACACAAAAAACTCAGAAATAAAGGAGTGTGATTCTCCCGTATCAAACAAGACTCGTGCAGGAAAATCAAAGATAGCACAAGTACCTGTAATAATCCTCTCAGGCATATCATCCGCTTGCTCACTCGTCAAGGCGTTCACCTGAGCATGTTGCGATCCTGGAAACTGAGGTCTCGAAGGTCCACCAAACCTAGACGATTCACGGGGTTGGAAACCTGAACGTTGGGACTGAGCAAAAGGTTGCGGTTTCTACGAAGACCACCAGCTGAACCTTGCTGCGACTGACTCACTGACTGTCCTCCAGCCGGACACACTCGAGCAAAATGTCCAGGCTGCCCACAATTATGGCAAAGGCCCTGAACTCCACGACACTATGACGACCTCCATGCTGTCCACAAGTCACTCCTCCTCCGGAGCCACTGCCACCAGAACTGAATGATCCTGAAGAACTAGAGTTAGATCGCTTCTTAAACTATTTCCCTCAGGGCTTGAACCTCTGACGATTCGACTGTTGCGGAACTTGAGGAGATTGGAAAGAAGGCATCACTTCTGGCACAAGTTGAAAACTACGCCCAGCTATCGGCTGAACCTTATTCTGCACCTCCATTAGAATCTCCTCAATATCCATTGCTCTATCCACAGCCTCAGCATACGTCGCAGGGGAACCAGCTAACACCATACGGAACAACTCGGGCCTCAACCCTCTCAGAAACTTGTTCCTCTTCATCCTCTCCTGGTTCGCAACACGGGGAACATACGAAAACAATGAAGAAAACTCCCTGGCATACTCGACCACCCTCAAGTTCCCTTGCTTCAGATTTTCAAACTCCCGCTCATGATTGTTGTAGAAAGACTCAGGGGTATACTCCTGTCAAAAAGTTGCACAGAAGCTCTCCCACGAGATCACAACTCTAGTCTCTCTCATGACACGATAAGCACCCTTCCACCAGCGTTGCACATGCTCTCTCAACTTCAACACTGCTAACTTTAGTCTCCTCTCTTGAGAGTACTCTACTGCGTCAAACAACTCTTCCATGTGCTCAAGCCAGCCTTCAGCCAACAGACCAGCCTCAACACCAGTAAACGTCGGGGGATTCATCCTCTAGAACCTAGCCAACACTAGTTCCATCTCTCAAATCTGTCGGGTCACATCATACACCTATACCTCAGCCTGTCTATGTTGGCGACGTAAAGGGATACCCTACTGCTCAACATCCTCATCACTGCCCGGGGCTCTAGACTCCCCATCTATCTTCCTAGAAATCCTACTCCTACCTCTCCTCGGCGGAATCTTCCAAAACTCAGAGGTAAGAAAACAAGAAGATAAATCACAGAGGCAGATAATCAAATCACACAATCACAGAGTCAGTCAAGATCAAAACTCAAACTCTGTGCCTAGACTCAAGTATGATCAAAAGTAAACGAGCTTATACCGGTTTAAACTCTGATACCAAAATGTCAGGCCACGTGCGCTAATACAACAATTAATCACAATTATGCTGAAGCATCATAAAAATATGGGCTAAAAATTTTCGATAATATTGGGCCTGAACAATAAAATCATTATTCAAAATACATCGTACTTAAAATAAGATTTAAATCCAAATCCAATCAACAACAGTTAATCAAATAAACTCAAATAACAGATCCCCGAAATACATAAAAACTCAGGGCATCCCCTGGTTCGATACATAACATAAATAAACTAGGACTCAACCAAACGGGGATCGACTAGCTGAAGCTCCATTCTGGCCAGCCAGATTACCTGTGGCTCCTGCAATGGGCAACACAAACCCAAGACACAAAAGCAGGAAAGGAAAATACGAGGTCAAACCTCAGTACGAAGAGCACAATAAAAGCATCAATCATATCAGACAATGCAATATATCTATTGTGCAATGCATCAAAAGGGCTACCAAGAATCATCGGTAGGCAAATATAGCACAACGACTCAGCTGTGCAGATCTCACCAATCATCATCATCTTGTGATCTTCAGGTACGACGACTCAGCCCGACCATCACAAGGCAGTGTGGTATTCAGGCACAACGACTCAGCTGGCCACCACATCAAAACACCGTTGGACCTTTCAGGCACGACGACTCAGCCGGCCGATCACAACGTGTAAAGGGGATTCAGCTTCCAAAAGAATCAGGCTCAATATGTATGCGTGAATGCACATCAGTCTCATGCTTAATCAATGCATAACATCACACGCACAAACAGATGTGAGCACATAAGCAGCAGTCAATGCAAAACACAATAGCTAATACACGACAGAAATATTCCCAAAGCTGATATCGAAACTGCTTAATATAGCTCAATTCGTACCTCAAACCTCAACAGATCTTACAACAAGAAGGGCGCATCAACCAACTCAAGTCTACTGCCCAAGCAGCTCAACGGAAACTCAGCAGAAGCTACTACAAGCTCGAATCTGTTAAGATATCTCAAGATCAACTAAATTCTGGACTCAAATAGCTAAAATTCTAAAGCCCAGTAACTCAACTCAGTTACCTAACTCCAATAGAGCACTACTCAGCTCTCATACGAAGCTTAAAAGGTAAAGAATCACTTACCCAAGGCTGTCAAAGAACAGAAGAACTACTGGTCCACAGTCGTGAAAATAAACGAACTCTGCAACTGCTTCGCGCTCCTCAAATCCGGCGACTCCAATCTCCAAACTGGTATCAATCGAAAGCCTTTGAGAAGACGAGCTCGGCGCTACCAATCTTACTCCAAACGATGGCGAATGTGAGACCTATGTTTTTGCAATTAGGTGTTGGTCGATGTGTTTGGCGCAGACATCAATTTTGCCTAAGTTTTTGAATCAGCAGCAGTAGTAGTGGGATCAGCCGTTGAGTGATCGCGTCAGTTGTTGATATTTCAGAAGTTGCGTGTTGGTAGGAAGCAGCAGCAATGCTGATGTGGATTTCAGTCGTTGGTGTATTAGCGCATATCCAACTGTTGCGAGTGATCAGCTGTTGGTATGTTAGTTGTGATGATCAGCAGAGAGCACTAAGAGACTTTGAAGCGACGACGTTTTTTGAGCTGAAACCAGCTGTTGGTTTCGTTAGCGTGTTTCGTAGCGGGTAGCGAAACTACATCTTTAGATAAGTTGGAATGACAGCGTTTTGAGTGGAGAGCTTTGTATCAGCTGTTGGTTATGATAGACATTAGCTGTTGAGAGATCTCATGTGTTGTGACTGCTGGTTTGTGAATCAGCTGTTGGTAGCAAGGTGAAGTGTTCCTCTGTGACGTCGTTTGGTTAAGTTGATGCGACGCAGTTTAGTCTTAGCGTTGTTTGAAAGATTTAACTGCTGGTTTTATATTAGCGATAGGCAAAAGCTGATGCAAGATTTCTGCTGGATGGGAATATTAGTTGTGACGACTGATTTTGTCGGTGGATCTGTTCCTGTTCTATCTGCTGATTGAGTAGTGTATTTAAGAGAAGACTTGGTCTTAGATTGTTTAACAGATCCCATACTTAGAAATATTTCCCGATAGCAAATCTTGTCGCGAACCCTAGTTACTGTTCACAGTAACCTTATCAGTTCTAATTTCCGGTGATAGACAATTCCGACGAGAGTGAGAGTGGTAGCGTTGGACTCCTCTTGCTAAGGCTCTTCGTTCAATACCTCTTTAGAAAGTGCTGGAGGAGCTGGAAGAGGATCGCAGGATCGCTAAGACACCTCCCTAGTGTAGTTTGCTAGCATAAGCGTTCCCTGCCGTGCCAGTAGTTTCGTTGGGGTAAGTAAAGATGCAACCTTTAAGCTTTGTTAGAGCTTTCCGTTGAGTTAGGAAGGTAGATGAGCGCTGGTGGAGTTGTAGCTCCCAGCTGCTGTTATTTTATGTTTCAGCTTTCGAGCAGTGGCTTGTGTTGATATAGCAGATGATAGATCTGTGTTGCTTGGACTTGATAGTAGCAGCTGTGTGTGGTAATTATAGCTCAGAAGTTGGTGAGGTACGGATGTTGAGCTTATATTATGGCTGGAATTGGCATGGGTATTATGTTTGATTGCTGTGTGTGCATTGCTTGTTGTTTTATATGCTATTCAGCTGTTGCATTGCATACGCATGATCATTTCCCTTTCAGCTGTTGTAGCCGTGCTTTGTTGTTGCTCTGTTTTCGTACCAGGATGCGAGAGCGAGCGGCAATACCGCACTCTCATCTCCCTGCTGGTCTGTTAGCCCTCATGCGCCGAGTGGTTAACTACCACAGTTCATGGGTTGGGCAACAACAGGTTGAGTTGTTGATGCATCTGGTATTCAGGTGTGGTGTAAAGAGGAGCGGGTAATTTCCGTGTGCTTGTACACACACCAATGGCCACTAACTATTCTTCGCAGAATCTGTTGTCAACTGTTGAATTCCTTGGCTCCCTTTCTTGGTTGTAGCCTTCGGCTGTTGCATTGTCCCTCATGCATAGCATTAGCATTATATCTTTTGCTATTCATTGCTGTTTTATAGTTGCTCTCCGTACTGGGGTTTAACCCCGAGGTCCCTCTGGGGCTGTTGTGTTTGTTTGCCTATTTGTTGTTCATGTTTCCCAGGTTATTCCGCTGGCCGTGGATCCAGCTGGAGGTGCCCCAGGAGGTAGATAGAGTGTCCCAGTTATGTATATTATTTATATGCACTGGTATCACCACGGGTGGGATGTCCCGGGTGATGCTTATATCTATATAGCTGTCAGTCTCTTAGTACTTGTGTTATATTCAGCCGTTGGGCATTTGTTGTATTTGAATGTTTGTGCTATTGTGGATTTATAAATTGGGATTATTTTAAGTATATTGTATTTTAAATTATGTTATCTTTCAGTCAAGCCAAAAGCAAAAATTTTAACCACTTTTTAGTAGCTTCCGTTTGTTTTGCGTGGTTTTACTCTGACGTGTGCACGAGGCCTGACATTTTTGGTATCAGAGCTTAAGCTGGGATAAGCTCGATTTATTTGATCACACTTGAGTCTAGGCACAATGTCGTGTGTTGTTTGTGCTTGACTATGTGATTATGTGCTGCATATTGTTTGTGTGATGTGTGATTTCTATGTTGTTTCTGTTCTGTGTTTTCTTATCCTGTTTAGTGCCTTCGTAGAGATGCCGCCTATATGTAGGGGTAGAGGTAGGGGCAATTTCAGGATGAATCTGGAGATCAGAACAAGGATCAGCGTAGTTTCCCTTCCCGTGGTCGTGGTAGACGTGAAGAGGAGGAAGTTGACAACTTAGCAACCCGTGTGGAAAGCATGGAGATTGTGATGGCTAGGTTCCAACGGATGAGTCCCCAGATCTTTAACGGTGACGAGTCTAGTGAAGATGCGGATTCGTGGTTGCAGCACATCATTGGTTTGTTCGATCGTGTTCAGTATGATGATGTGCTTCGGTTGAGTTTGGCGACCTTTCAGTTGAGGAAGAGTGCGGAGCGTTGGTGGCGTGGGGCCTCGAGGATGCTTGAGGAGACCGGTGTGGAGATTTCCTGGGATAGCTTCTATGTTGCCTTTCAGCAGGAGTACGTCCCGGAGTTGTATGTGAACGCCCGTGACCGGGAGTTCGACAACTTGGAGCAAGGTACGATGTCGGTGCGTGAGTATGCTCATAGGTTTTCTTCTCTGTTGGCGTATGTCCCGCATGTTGCTGGCCGAGAGAGGGCCAAGAGAACCAATTTTATTGAGGGTTTGAATGAAGAGTTGAATACTTTGGTTTTGTCGAGTAAACCAAAGAGCTATGCAGAGGCTGTGGATAGTGCTGTTGATATCGAGGAAGGTCTGCGGAACCGGAGGTCGCGTGCTAGGCCTCAGGGTGCTCAGTGTGGTCGTCCTGCTGTTCCAGGAGCGCAGTCTTCTCAGTCTTCCCAGTCTGCTCATCAATCCCCGCAGCAGCAGCAGTTGGCTCAGCTGTCTGGCCGTCAGAGGTTCCGACCTCATGGACATCAGTTTAAGAAGAAGTCTGGTTCTGGTTCTTCTGGTTCTGGCAGCTCTAGTAGCAGTGGTTCTACGGCAGAGTTTTGTGGCTTCTGTGGAGGCAAGCATTCATCGACTCAGTGCGTTGGTGTGCAGGGCTCTTGTACTATCTGTGGTCAGTATGAGCATTTCGAGAGGGTGTGTCTGTCGGCCGAATCGCAGCAAGCCGCAGCCCCACCTCAGGGTCAAGGAGGATCGTCTAGGGGTCGTTCCCCTTAGTTCCCGCAGCCTAGGATTGGAGAGACGCAGTTTAGGCCATTCAATTGACTGGTCCGTCGTGTTTTGGACAGTCGTCTCAGCAGCATTTCTATGCACCCCAACATGCTCAAGTGAATGCCATTACGAGGGAGCAAGCAGAGGGCGCGCCGAGCGGAGTGATTGCAGGTAACTGTTTCTGTCTTTGATTTTCCTACATGAGTGTTGTTTGACACTGGCGCATCGCATTTGTATTGCTGATTCTTTTGTGATCGATCATGGTCTGCATACCTTTTCTTTGTGTGATGTGGTGTTTGTTTCTACTCCTGGTGGTGCTAGCCTGTTCTCCCAAGAAGTTTTGTTGGATGGCGTTCTGAGGTTTGGCGAGCATGTGCTAGTAGCGAATTTGTTTCGTTTGATGTTGTGGGACTTCGACTGCATAGTGGGAATGGACGTGTTGTCCAGTTATAGAGCTTCCGTGGATTGTATCCATGGGATCGTGCTTTTAGGCCTCAGTCCGGTGAGAAATGGAATTTCTACGGTGCTGATTCTCAGTCAAAAATTCCGCTAGTCTCAGCGATGGAGATGTTCAGCTTGTTTTCGACGGAGAATGCTGGTTTTATGATCTACGCGTTGGATGCTACTTCTTCTTCGCATGTGCAGCTCAGCGACGTTCCAGTGGTGCGTCATTTTCCTGATGTGTTTTCGGAGGAGATTCCTGGTTTTCCTCCGAGGAGGGAGATTGACTTTAGCATTGAGTTGGTGCCTGGCACAGCTCCGATTTCACGTGCACCATATCGATTAGAGCCTGCTGAATTGAGAGAGCTCAAGATGCAACTGGATGACTTGCTAGAGAAAGGTTTTATCAGACCTAGCATGTCGCCGTGGGGAGCGCCTATTTTGTTTGTCAAGAAGAAGGATGGCACAATGAGAATGTGCATTGACTTCCGTCAGCTGAACAAAGTTACCGTGAAGAATAAGTACCCGTTGCCGAGGATCGACGACTTGTTTGACCAGTTGCAAGGCTCTGCCGTATATTCGAAGATCGATCTACGTTCAGGGTACCATCAGTTGAGAGTTAGAGATCAAGATGTCGCGAAGACTGCTTTTCGTACTAGGTATGGGCATTTTGAGTTTCTGGTAATGCCTTTCGGGTTGACCAATGCTCCTACAGTCTTCATGGATTTGATGAACCGAGTCTTCCGAGAGTTTATAGATTAGTTTGTGATTGTGTTCATCGACGATATCTTGGTGTATTCGAAGACGCCTTTGGAGCATAAGGAGCATTTGAGAGTTGTTCTTCAGACGTTGAGGGACTCGCAGCTGTATGCCAAGTTTTCTAAGTGCGAGTTCTGGCTGGATCGCGTCGTGTTTTTGGGTCATGTGATTTCAGCGGATGGCATTTCTGTGGATCCCAGTAAGGTTGATGCTGTTTTGAACTGGGAGCGACCTAAGAATGTATTTTAGGTTCGTAGTTTCTTGGGTCTGGCTGGCTATTATCTTCGTTTTATAGAGCATTTCTCTAGTATAGCTAGGCCGATGACTCAGTTAACTCAGAAGGACAAGCGGTTCGTTTGGACTGACCAATGCGAGAATGCTTTTCAATTTCTCAAGGAGAAGTTGACTACTGCACCTGTGTTGGCTTTGCCGTCTGGTTCAGGTGGTTACGCCGTGTGTTCTGATGCTTCGCTCAATGGATTGGGTTGTGTGTTGATGCAGCATGGAAGAGTCATTGCGTATGCCTCTCGGCAGTTGAAACCGCACGAGACTCGTTATCCAGTTCATGATTTGGAGCTAGCAGCTGTGGTCTTTGCGTTGAAGATTTGGCGCCACTATCTGTATGGCGAGCAGTTTGTGGTGTATTCGGACCACAAGAGTTTGCAGTATTTGTTTTCGTAGCCTTACTTGAATATGAGATAGTGTAGATGGATGGAGCTGCTGAAGGATTTTGATTGTGAGATCAAGTACCAGCCTGGGAAAGTTAATGTAGTGGCTGATGCGTTGAGCAGAAAGGCTCAAGGAGATATGCTTGCGTCGTTGTATGTTTCTAAAGACCGTGAGCATATTAGCACTACGGCTTGGAGGTTTTACCCGGCTGAGGACTATGTGGTGGTTTCTTCTTTCCAAGTTGAGCCACAGATCATTTCGAGCGTTAGGGCGGCTCAAAGGACAGATCCTTCCATCCATGAGTTGAAGTTGAAGGTCAGAGCTGGTCAACTTGAGGAATATTCTGTTTCGTCCGATGGTTGTTTGGATTTCCGGGGTAGGTTGGTTGTGCCCAATTTGATAGATCTTCGGGAGGAGATCCTTAGAGAAGCGCATTGCAGTAGACACAGTGTTCATCCTGGTGCACGGAAGATGTACCATGCGTTGAAGCCGCACTTCTGGTGGGCTGGTTTGAAGAGCGACGTTGCTGGTTTTGTTGCTCGTTGCTTAAACTGTCAGCAGGTTAAGGCTGAGAGGATGAGACCTGGTAGTCTATTGCAGAGTTTGGAAGTGCCCCAATGGAATTGGGAGCACATAGCGATGGATTTTGTAACGCATTTTCCTCGTTCTAGTAAAAGTTGCGATGCGATTTGGGGTTTTATCGATAGATTGTCGAAGTCTGTGCACTTCATTTCCTATGGTATGACATTTTCGTTGAAGAAAATGGCAAAACTGTACGTGGATTTTGTGGTTAGATTGCACGGTGTGCCTGTTTCAATCGTTTTGGACCGAGATCCGAGGTTTACTTCCAGGTTTTGAAAGAGTTTGCAAGCAACTTTGGGTATCAGATTGGCTATGAGTACAGCGTATCACCCCAAACAGATGGCCAATCGGAGCGAACTATCCAGACGTTGGAGGATATTTTAAGAGCTGTTGTAATGGATTTTGGTGGTATCTGGAAAGAAGCGTTGTCTTTAGTTGAATTTTCCTACAATAATAGCTACCAATTGACGATTGGTAAGGCGCCGTTCTAGGCTTTTGTATGGTAGAAAGTGCAGATCTCCTGTGTGTTGGGAAGAAGTGGGGGAGAAGCAGCTGTCTTCCCCAGAGTTTGTGCAGCAGATGAAGGATCATGTGGATCTTATTCGATAGCGGATGAAAGCTGCCCAGGATCGCCAAGCCAGTTATGCAAATAGGAGGCGTCGACCTCTAGAGTTTCAGGTTGGTGATATCGTTTTCCTTAAAGTTTCTCCGTTTCGCAGTGTCATGCGCTTTGGACACAATGGAAATTTAGCCCTCGTTATGTTGGTCGGTATGAAATTGTTGAGAGGATTGGCCATTTGGCGTATCGGCTGTTGTTTCCACCAGATTTATCTTCTCTACATGATGTCTTTCATGTTTCCATGTTGAGGAAGAACGAGCCAGATCCGTCTCTGTTAGAGTAGATGCCCAACTAGCCAACTTGTGGCGTGTGGGTTTATCGACTCTTGTATTTGACAGTCTTTATATATGATATTCGCATTTATTTATGGCATTCTTTACTTTCATTGTGTTGTATGATGATTAACAATTGCGTTGAGTAAAGACATAGAATGCGCTATAGTGTATGTTAGATGTGATAGTGGGTATGACGGATATCATGAAACACATCTAACAGTCACTGTGTATTCTGAATTAGTTCCTAGTCGATTGGGCCGTCAAAATGAGGATAAGGCCGCCCGAGCTCGAGACTAGTATCTGCGTTGCGAAGTACCATGTTTCATTGGTAGGGAACATTGTGATGTTCTGATCATGCAGATAGATAGTGACCTGGTGATCTATCGAACTACCCTCGTTCGGACTTTCCAAGTGGTTACCATTTGTCGAGTGGATAAGTTCGAAGTCTTGGTTGTAGTGATTAGTCCTCACAACTCGAAACGTCATTGAGACTCTACATGATAGGCGTCTCACTTTGACTCGTTTGCCGAGTCACTTGGGGTCATTAGGCAGCGGGATTGGGTGAGATCCCGATGCATGTAGGAGTCGATGCATCGTTGTCGAGGATTCACCGCTCGCAGACATGCGTGGATATCCTATGCTTTCTGAGGGGATAATAGTGTATAAATTTCTGGCCAGAGTACTAGAAGTGTTTTAGGTAAATGGGTTTACCTAGTTACACTCGCGATGTCACTATTTGATCTCCAAGATGTATGCATAGCTATCGGATCTTTAGCGACTCTCGATTTACCAATGGTCGTTGATCTGATCGGGATATATGGATTGAAATGACCGTACTGTACGCTAACCACGACCAACTGGTTCTTGCAGGCACTATCAGTGATACCTATGGGATCATGGGGCGATGAAATTTCTGGCCAGAGTACTAGAAGTGTTTTAGGTAAATGGGTTTACCTAGTTACACTCGCGATGTCACTATTTGATCTCCAAGATGTATGCATAGCTATCGGATCTTTAGCGACTCTCGATTTACCAATGGTCGTTGATCTGATCGGGATATATGGATTGAAATGACCGTACTGTACGCTAACCACGACCAACTGGTTCTTGCAGGCACTATCAGTGATACCTATGGGATCATGGGGCGATGTTGCTAGGCGCTCTTACCATGATCCGATAGGCAAGTCCGGAATTGTGATTCCAAAGCCACAATGGTTGTGGGCCCACGGCTAGCTGTATCCCTGAACCATTGAGGGTCACACAAGTACTGGATTCGAGATTCCCGCACGGATACTGAGCTCAATGTATTGAGCATAGGAGGAGGATTTTAGGGAGTGCGACTTCCTGAAAGTCAACAGGGGTCAAATTGTGATTTCCCGCTGTTGAGGGGCAAAACGGTCATTTTGCACATTTAGGGTTTAATGATCTGAAAAATTGTTTTTCACATAATAATATTCAGTTTTGGAAACTGAGTCGATCGGTCCGATCTGATCGACTATCGGAGTTGTAATGAAGTCGTAGTGATGGATATCGTCATTTGGACCCGGGCCCGTTGGGCCGGTCCAACTCCACCACTAATCTACTTAAAGTAGACAAGGGCTTCATTAGTCATAATACACTTGTAACAACTCTCATAACCCTAACCCTACACTAAACTCTCCGCCGCCGCCGGCCTCCACCGCCGTCGCCGCTAATTGATCGGACTTGCTCCGATCAGTTTTTCGAGGAGAATCCGTCCGCGCTGATCTCGTCAGACCTTCTAGTACAGGCTGACGAAGGAGTCTCCCTTCCGGTCGTGGACCTGATTGACGAATCTACAGCCGCCTACCGTGAATAGCCGGTCTTCTTGTAATTCCGGTTGGAGCCAGGCGCAAGTCGCCAGCAAGGTAACTGACTAAACGCCCTATGAATGGTTCATAGTTTGCAGTAGTTATTAATTGTATTGAACGTTTCCCGGCCTAATTTTATTCTTCAGCTGCCTCGCCGGGAGACGGGATCCGGATCCGCCACAGTTCCCCAACAGTGGTATCAGAACTAAGGCTCGGATCCTTCAATACAATCGTTGCCATATTGTATCTGAATCTCGAATTTGAAATTGATCAAACAAAAAATTTTTTTGGAAATCGGCCGCAAGCCGCCGCCGTGCGCGGCGGCCCAACACCCGCGCACAATCACGCGCGAGCGGCTGCGCAAAAGGCCACTTGCTGGCCGGCCGCTGCCCATCCTTCATGCGCACTGGTTGCGCAATATTGGGCAGCATGCACGCTGCTATGGATGCGCGATCAACAGCCGCGCAATGGCCAGTGGCCGCGCAAAAGGTTGCGCGATGATTGGCCGCCGCACGCGCAAATCGTTGCGCACTGGCCGGCCGTTCGATGCTGCTGGATGCGCGATGGTGTGTGCGATGATGCGCGATATGCGCGGCCGTGCGCTTGCCGCACGAATTGGTGGCGGCGGCCGCCGTCGTCCGACGAATCTCCGGCGTCGTTGAGACGGCTGAATTTTTGCTTCTAGGTTTAGTTCGGGCCTGTTCCGGGCAGCCCATGAAGTTTTCGGGCCGATATTCGATATCGGACCAATTTTGGTCGATTTTGAAATTTTGAGATTTTGGGCCCAAAATTGTTTTTGGCCCAATATGATGCAAATAAAATTGCAAAATATGATTTTAATTGTAAAATTTGAATTTATAATTAAATATGATTTTGTTGATTAAAATTTGATTTTATCGACAAAATACGATTTTATTATAAAATGCGATTTTATGATTGAAACATGATTTTGCGATAAATAATTTGATTATTTAATTTATGCATATTAATTAGATTGATTGCATGATTAGTATGATCGAGAGTCATGCCCAATGTGTTAGGTGTATGCGATAGGTTTTTATGATTTCGGTTTGTAAATATTGTTGATTATCATTTTAAGTGGGCCTGTTTGTGGCCCGTTCCCACCCCTTGAAAAATGTATCCCTTATATGTCATGGTATGTTTAAATGTAAATTACTAGATTTAGTGGGAGGACATCCAAGACGGTGGACAATGACGATCAAAGATATTAAAGACCGAAGATCTGTAAAACGGAAGCATTGTAATATGATTGCATTGCATGTTGCATTACCCCTAGGATTGGACCCAGGTCCGTGAGTGGCAACCACGGACAGCATAGCTCTCGCGATCGATCATTCCAATGTTTATATATATGTGATATATAGTTAGTTGAATCCGCATGTTTTAAATATGATTTAAAATATTGATAGAGTAGATGCCCAACTAGCCAACTTGTGGCGTGTGGGTTTATAGACTCTTCTATATGACAATCTTTATATATAATATTCGCATTCATTTATATGGCATTCTTTAATTTCATTGTGTGTATGATGATTAACAATTGCGTTGCGTAAAGACCTAGAATACACTATAGTGTATGTTAGATGTGATAGTGGGTATGACGGCTATAATGAAACACATCTAATAGTCACTGTGTATTCTGAACAAGTTCCTAGTCGATTGGGCCGTCAAAATGAGGATAAGGCCGCCCGAGTTCCAGACTAGTATCTGCGATGCGAAGTACCATGTTTCATTAGTAGGGAACATTGTGATGTTCTGAGCATGCAGATAGATAGTGACCTGGTGATCTATCGAACTACCCTCCTTCGGACTTTCCAAGTGGTTACCATTTGTCGAGTGGATAAGTCCGAGGTCATGGTTGTACTAATTAGTCCTCACGACTCGAAACGTCATTGAGACTCTACATGATAGGCGTCTCACTTTGACCCGTTTGCCGACTCACTTGGGGTCATAAGGCGTCGGGATTGGGTGAGACCCCGATGCATGTAGGAGTCGATGCATCGTTGTCGAGGATTCACCGCTCGAAGACATGCGTGGATATCCTATGCTATCTGAGGGGATAATAGTGTATAAATCTCTGGCCAGAGTACTAGAAGTGTTTTAGGTAAATGTGTTTACCTAGTTACACTCGCGATGTCACTATTCGATCTCGAAGATGTACGCATAGCTATCGGATCTATAGCGACTCTCGATTTACCAATGGTCGTTGATCTGATTGGGATATATGGATTGAAAGGACCGTACTGTACTCTAACCACGACCAACTGGTTCTTGCAGGCACTATCAGTGATACCTAGGGGATCATGGGGCGATGTTGCTATACGCTCTTACCATGATCCGTTGGGCAAGTCCAGAATTGTGATTCCGGAGCCGCAATGGTTGTGGGCCCACGGCTAGCTGTATCCCTGAACCATTGAGAGTCACACAAGTACTGGATTCGAGATTCCCGCACGGATACTCAGCTCAATGTGTTGAGCATACGAAGAGGATTTTGGGAGTGCGACTTCCTAAAAAGTCAACAGAGGTCAAATCGTGATTTGCCGATGTTGAGGGGCAAAACGGTCATTTTGCACTGGGGTTCTGAAAAATGGTTTTTCAGATCATAGTGTTCAGTTTTGGAAACTGAATCGATCGGTCCGATCTGATCGGCGATCGAAGTTACGATGAAGTCACGGTGATAGGGATGAACGTAATGTTCATGCTTTGGACCCGGGCCCGTTGGGCCGGTCCAAGACTATGACCAAGTCTATATAATTAGACTTAACTTCATAATGACAACACTACACTACAATCAACCCTAACCCTAGCATCATTAAGCGCCGCCCCTCCTCTCCTCATAAACCCGCCGCCGACGCCGACGCCGGCCAAGTGCGCCGCCGCCGCCGCCACCACGTGCCGCCGGAAAATTGTTTTCGGCCAATCTTGATGAGGAGAATCCGTCCGCGCAGATCTCGTCAGGCCTTCTAGTGCAGGCTGACGAAGGAATCCCGTCTTCGGTCGTGGACCTGATTAACGATATCTACCGCCGCCTACCGTGAAGTGCCGTTTTCTTTACGAAACCGGTCGGAGCCAGGAACCTAGTTTCCAGCAAGGTAGTCACCTAAACACCCTATGAATGTCATAGATTCGATTTGTTTTCGTATTGATCATATCCCGGCATTATTGTTTTGTTCTTCCGCTGCCCCGCCGGGAGGCGTGATCCGGATCCCAACAAATATTTGCATGAGACCTAAATTTCACAAATAAAATCTCTCGTTTTAAATATGATTTAAAACTGATATCAAGATAAAAGTTTATTCGATAAACCTAAGGGAATTTAAATTTGTTTAAATCTCCCTACCTTCCATCAACAATGGGTGTACGTCGATGCTAACTCTCGACATGAGAGGTTCACGGCTGTCAAGGAGCTGATGACGAGCCGCATGCGCGATGGGACTTCGGTCCGCGAGCATGGGGTTCGTATGATTGGGCTCGTTGAAAAGCTGTCGGGCCTTGATATCACACTTCCACACGAGCTGTCTGTGGACGTGCTTCTCCTCTCACTGCCTGCTGCATTCGACCCCTTTGTGGTCAACTTTAACATGAACAAGCTGGCAGCCACCCTTGAAGAGGTGGTTAACATGCTTGTAGTGTTCGAAGGAACCATAAAGAAGGACAAGCCCGTCCTCCTTATGGGCTCTTCTTCCTCTGCAAAGAAGGGGCCCAGACGCAAGGGAAAGAAGCGTTATGCCCCTGCGAAGGAAGAAAAGCCCACCAAGAAGCCAAAGGCAAAGGCTTCCAAGCCAAACAAGCATGAGGATGTTTGCCACCACTGCCACAAGCCTGGGCATTGGAGGAGGAACTGCAAGGAGTACCTCGAGCAGTTGCAAACTGCAAAAGGTATGTTCTACATAGAAATAAATATGTCTCTAAATTCGACTTCTTGGGTACTTGATACCGGATGTGGATCTCATATCTGCAATTATTTGCAGGTGATGACAAGAAGCCGACGTCTTAGAGAGGGTGATACCCACTTGAGGCTGGGCAATGGAGCAAGAGTTGCTGCAGTAGCCATAAGAGATATTTATTTACTTCTGTCTTCAGATTTTAAGTTGTTGTTACGAGACGTTTTGTTTGTTCCTGAATTGATTAAAAACATTATTTCTATTCATATGCTTGATAGTGATGGATATTCTTGTATGTTTGCTAATTCGATATGCAATATTTACAAGAATGAAT
Source organism: Dorcoceras hygrometricum (assembly GCA_001598015.1). Taxonomy (NCBI): domain Eukaryota; kingdom Viridiplantae; phylum Streptophyta; class Magnoliopsida; order Lamiales; family Gesneriaceae; genus Dorcoceras; species Dorcoceras hygrometricum. Next base: position 274,742 of record KV014861.1, read on the forward strand.
GTTTAATTGAAATTGGGGAACGCGAAAACGATTTGTAAACCTTAAAATTAAAAGACGTTCCAACTCGCGATGTCAAAGCACATACAACAACGATTAAAAGGAAACACAATAACTTGAACCCATCACAACTTTGGCACGCTAGGCTAGGTCATATTTCTTTAAGTAGGATGAACAAGTTAGTTAGGAGTGACATGTTTGATCTGTCAGATATTAACTCCCTACCGACTTGTGAATCTTGTCTTAAGGGAAAGATGACTAAGCAACCCTTCAAGGGCAAGGGTGAGCGTGCTCAAGACCTATTGGATTTGATCCATACTGATGTGTGCGGCCCGTTTAGTATTGGTATTAAATACGGTCACACATACTTCATCACATTTACCGACGATTACTCTAGGTATGGGTACTTGTACTTAATGAAGCACAAGTCTGAATCCTTTGAAAGGTTCAAAGAATTCAAGGCTGAAGTAGAAAACCAATTAGGCAAAAGTATTAAAGCACTTCGATCTGATCGAGGTGGTGAATACTTAAGTGCTGAATTTCAGGACTATCTAAAAGAGAATGGGATTCTCGCACAGTGGACCCCTCCGGCCACACCACAGCTCAATGGTGTAGCGGAGCGTCGTAATCGGACCTTTTTGGACATGGTTCGATCTATGATGAGCTTCACTGAGCTTCCTACATTGTTTTGGGGCTATGCGCTCGAAACGGCGGTAATGTTGTTGAACAATGTCCACACCAAGGCAGTGGATAAGACTCCATATGAGATATGGATGGACAAACCACCCAAGTACTCATACATGAAGATTTGGGGATGTCCTGCTTACGTGAAGCAGACAGTGGGAGATAAGCTGAATACGAGATCCATCTTATGCTACTTCATTGGATATCCAAAGAATTCCATTGGATACTACTTCTACTATCCCAGCGAAACAAAAGTGTTTGTTTCTAGAAATGCCACCTTTATGGAAAGGGAATTTCTACTTGATAGAAAGGGCAAAATAGTAGAACTCGAAGAGGTTCGAGATCCAATCGAAGTACCAGGTGAGTCTCCCGCACCTCCAGAGCCAGTACCAGAAATGGTCGCACCTAGGAGATCCGAAAGGGTTCCTAGGGCTCCTGAGAGATATGGTTTTCTCCTTGAAGATGATCAAAGTGAACAAGTTGTTGGATCTGATCCAAGGACTTTCAAGGAGGCAATTTCCGATGCTGATTCTAACTTATGGCTTGAAGCAATGCAGTCTGAGCTTGACTCAATGCATGCTAACCAAGTTTGGACTCTTGTTAACCCTCCCGAAGGAATTGTTCCTATTGGGTGCAAATGGGTGTACAAGAGGAAACTTGGGCCTGATGGTAAGGTAATGACCTACAAGAAATTGCCTCCTTGAAGGTTCTTGGATAAGATCCAACAACTTGATCATCTTCAAGGAGAAAACCATATATCTCAGGAGCCCTAGGGACCCTTTCGGATCTCCTAGGTGCGACCATTTCTGGTACTGGCTCTG
>KV014861.1:278928-290246 GCA_001598015.1 Dorcoceras hygrometricum
ACGCTAACCACGACCAACTGGTTCTTGCAGGCACTATCAGTGATACCTAGGGGATCATGGGGCGATGTTGCTAGGCGCTCTTACCATGATCCGATGGGCAAGTCCGGAATTGTGATTCCGGAGCCACAATGGTTGTGGGCCTACGGCTAGCTGTATCCCTGAACCATTGAGGGTCACACAAGTACTGGATTCGAGATTCCCGCACGGATACTGAGCTCAATGTGTTGAGCATAGGAGGAGAATTTTAGGGAGTGCGATTTCCTGAAAGTCAACAGGGGTCAAATCGTGATTTCCCGCTGTTGAGGGGCAAAACGATCATTTTGCACATTTAGGGTTTGATGATCTGAAAAATTTTTTTTCATATAATAATATTCAGTTTTGGAAACTGAGTCGATCGGTCCGATCTGATCGGCGATCGGAGTTGTAATGAAGTCGTAGTGATGGATATCGTCATTTGGACCCGGGCCCGTTGGGCCGGTCCAAGTCCACCACTAATCTACTTAAAGTAGACAAGGGCTTCATTAGTCATAATACACTTGTAACAACTCTCATAACCCTAACCCTACACTAAACTCTTCGTCGCCGCCGGCCTCCACCGCCGCCGCCGCTAATTGATCGGACTTGCTCCGATCAGTTTTTCGAGGAGAATTCGTCCATGCTGATCTCGTCAGGCATTCTAGTGCAGGCTGACGAAGAAGTCTCCCTTCCGGTCGTGGACCTGATTGACGAATCTACAGCCGCCTACCGTGAAGAGCCGGTCTTCTTGTAATTCCGGTTGGAGCCAGGCGCAAGTCGCCAGCAAGGTAACTGACTAAACGTCCTATGAATGGTTCATAGTTTGCAGTAGTTATTAATTGTATTGAACGTTTCCCGGCCTAATTTTATTCTTCCACTGCCTCGCCGGGAGACGGGATCCGGATCCGCCACAGTTCCCCAACAGTCTCATGTGTTGAGAACTGACGAGGTTGAGCTTGATCAGACGTTGAGTTATGTTGAGTATCTCTTGCAAATTTTGGATCGTAAAGAGAAACAGTTGAGGAATAAAACCATTCCCTTGGTGATGGTTCAATGGAGCAAACATGGTAGGGAAGAAGATACCTGGGAGATAGAAGAGAAGATGAAACGTGAGTGGCCGCATCTGTTTGCGTGAGTGTTGCATCAGATTTCAGTAATTGTTTGCTCAGTTATCTTGAACTCTTTGTTGTGAGTTCAGTTGTTGCCCGAGTTTGATTTCGAGGACGAAATCGTGTTTTAGTGGGGAAGAGATGTGAGACCTGTGTTTTCGCAATCAGGTGTTGGTCGGGTTTGGACCAGCTGTTGGTCGATGTGTTTGGCGTAGAAATCAATTGTGACGCCCGAACCCACGGGAATCACGAATTGGGGTAAATAAAATTTCGAATAAAAGAAGGGCTAAAAGACAATTTGTTATAAGCTGCATTTCTTATAACTTAAAACGAAATTGAAAACACGAACACAAAAGCTGACAAACACGTATACACTTGCGCCAACTACTGACAAATATTTTGCAGAAAAACAGATCCTATTATATATATTGCAATTGCGAGTTACAACGTCTGGAATTCTGTTTGAATATACAACTGTTGTAATTGATCTAATACAGATGCCTAACATACAATACAACATCAGCTATGACACGGAAAACGCTGGCCATTGATAAACACAACACCCAGCAGCTGCTATCAGTTTTCACCTCCTGTTCGCTCCTCAGCTGTCATACCTATAGAAATGGGGATAATAGCCCAGATCTCATCAACATTATTTTCTTTTGATATATGGCTTAGAAGCTCTCCTTAGGCCCATTGTGCACTTTGATCAAAATGACTTCCGATATCAGTTTTAGCATATAGCTCATATGAAAGGGCAGTCGACATCTGGACAACTGGTCGCCCTTATCCTTGGTGGCCGTCTGTTATCTATGCCATAAATCTTAAAATAAATTTTGTTCCTTTAACTTCCTTTCTTTTCTTTGAAATAATTCTTTAAACATCATCGGGTTCCATCATTTAAAACTCTCGCTTCCCATTTAAAAGTTTACTGAGTATCGAATTCGACTTTGGAAAAAGTAACGCTGAACTGACATCAGACGTAACAAAGTGGAATAGTACTTTGAAACAAAACAGATCTTCACTGTTCATGTTTATCGTAAAAAAGCTGCAAGAATATCTGTTAACATTTGAAACAGACGTAGTAAATGAAATGATGTCGTTGAAGTAGGAAACAGACATGATGACGTAAGAATATTTGTTAACATTTGCAACTTAAGGAAACGACGTCGTTAGCTTGAACCAGACGCAATAACAATTGCTAACAACGTGACTCGGGAAATAGGTATAAAACGATGCCGTTTACTTTAAGGTGCGGACGTAAGAAAGTCTGTTACCAAGAATAAACAGACGTAAGAACATCTGTTATCAGACGTGACTCTGAATAACTGAAACGATGTCGTTTGCACAACAAACAGACGTATGAACAGTGCAACGACTGAATACAACGATACAATGCAACAGCTGATGAACAAACTAACAGCTGATGAACAATAAAACCAACAGCCGATGAACAATAAAACCAACAGCTGATGAAGATGAACAATAAAACCAACAGCTGATGAAAAATAAAACCAACAGCTGATGAACAATAAAACCAACAACTGTTTACGAAACTGATGCAATAGCTGATGACGAACAAATGCAACAGCTGAAATGTAACAGCTGAATTTAAACAAGAAATTCAATCGCTGACATAGGAAACAAAATCTGAATAAGAACTTGGTGTTGCAACATCAAACGACAGCTATGCTATCAGCTGTTGCCTATCAAACCAGACTTTATACTGATTTGACCAACAACGTCCGATTACATAGCGTCAAATTCAAATGTTACCATTCACCAGAAGGAAGAACATTTATGAACTTACTTGAATCAAACTCGAACTCCTCAGTAGTTTAAAACATCAATAAATTTCTGGAAAAACTTGGAAGCAGTAAAACATCATTTTGAAATCTTTCTTTCCTTGAACATGCGTAAATCATTTTAAACATGAACTTCATCATATCTTAAACATACAGGCAAGCAGATCCATAAAATGAATAAAATCAATATATGCTTTAAATGGTGTAGCAAAGGATCAGCTTTTACTTGCCTTAATCAACGTTTTACAATCTCAGTTGATTCCTACAGAAATATCCTCCTTGCGCAACCACACGAGCTTCTTTAGAAATATTTTGAAGAACACTAAAGATTTTTTTTTGCAAATGATAATGTATTTTGCTTTCAAAACAGGTTTAAATATGAATGGGATTAGTGGCAAGATGTTATGTTATTTCAAGCATGACATACCTAAAATCTTTGGTAAAACCTCCTTCTCAACATTTTAATTTGTAAATCACCAAACCCTTTTTAAAAGAAATCATTTGTCCTCCTTAAAGATATTTTCAATCAATTTTAAAACCTGCTCATGTATCGCCCTTGGAGTCATCTGCTAAACCAGCCGAGTCGCATCATTTTCTGAAATCAATAAAATCAGCTAATGCATAACATTTAAAATTGCCATTTTGGCCCATGAGATTAGTAAATGCATAAATGTGGTCTTATGGATTTTGGGGCGTTACAACTCTACCCTCCTTATTGAAATTTCGTCCTCGAAATTTACGTACCAAATAAATATGGGTAAAGGCTTAGCATATCAGCTTCTATCTCCAAGTTGCTTCTCGCTACGATTGATTAGACCATTGTATCTTAACCATAGGAATACTACGATTTCTTAGTTTTCTAATTTCTCGGAGGAGAATTATTTCTGGTCTCTCTTCATAGCTTAAATCTGGTGCTAATTGAATTGGTTCATGACTTAGCACATGCGAAGGGTTAGGAATATATTTCCTCAAAACTGATACATGGAAAACACTGTGTACTGTCGACAGCTGCGGTGGCAGTGCTAAACGATACGCTAGAGTTCCTATCTTTTCTAGAATCTCATACGGTCCAATATATCTTGGACTCAATTTTCCTTTCTTCCCAAAACGCATTACTCCTTTCATTGGAGCAATTCTCAAAAATACGTGATCACCCACTTCAAAATTAAGTTCCCTTCTTCGATTATCTGCATAACTTTTCGTCGGCTTTGAGCAGCCTTCATACTATCTCGTATTTTCCTAACAGCTGCTGCTGTTTGCTCCACTACGTCTGGTCCTAAACCAGCTCTTTCACCAACTTCATCCCAATGGAGTGGTGTTCTGCAATTACGACCATAAAGTGCTTCATATGGATCCATCTGAATCGAATCCTGAAAACTGTTATTGTAGGAGAACTCCACCAATGATAATTTCAGATCCCAACTTTCTGAAAAATCCACAATACATGCTTTGAGTAGATCTTCCAAAATCTGAATCACCCTTTCAGATTGTCCATCTGTTTGAGGGTGAAACGCCGTGCTAAAGGATAGTTTCGTACCCATAGCTCTATGTAGACTTTTCCAAAAAGCTGATGTGAACATAGGATCTCTATCCGATACGATAGAAATCGGAACACCATGAAGCCTCACTATTTATTTTACATATAAATCCGCGTATCTGCTCACCTCGTATGTTGTTTTGACTGGTAAGAAATGAGCAGACTTAGTGAGTCTATCTATTATAACCCAAATGGAGTTATATCCTTGAACAGTCCTTGGTAAACCAGTTACAAAGTCCATCGCTATACACTCCCACTTCCATTCTGGAATGGGCAGTGGCTTCAGTAATCCAGCTGGACGTTGGTGTTCAGCCTTCACCAGCTGACATGTTAAACATTCAGCTACAAATCTAGAAACATCCCTCTTCATTCCTGGCCACCAGTACAACTGCTGTGACATGTTAAACATTCAGCTACAAATCTAGAAACATCCCTCTTCATTCCTGGCCACCAGTACAACTGCTGGAGGTCCTTATACATTTTAGTACTTCCGGGATGTACTGAGTATGGAGCTGTATAGCTTCTTTCAAAAGATCAGCCCTCAATTCATCTTCTTGGGGTACCCAAATTCTCCCCAAATACCTTACTATTCCATATTATGAAAAATAGAGGCTGCTGCCTCTTTCTTTATCTTGTTTAACCCATTTCTGTAATTGCTCATCTTTCAGCTGACCCTCGCGAATTCGGTCTATCAGATTTGATCTTACTAAGAGGTTTGCTAAAATCATATTACTGCTGCTGGGCACTATTTCAAGTCCAAACTTTTCAATATCAGCTGCGAACGGTTTCTGAACAACCAGCTGCGCTAATCCCATAGATTTTCTACTTAACGCATCAGCTACTACATTTGATTTTCCTGGGTGATATCTGATCGTACAGTCGTAATCCTTAACCACCTCCAACCATCGCCTCTGCCTCATATTTAATTATTTCTGGGTAAAGAAATATTTCAAACTCTTGTGATCTGTGAATATTTCACACTTCTCCCCGTAGAGATAATGTCTCCATATTTTAAGGGCAAAGACAACAGCTGCCAGTTCCAAGTCATGCGTTGGGTAATTCTTCTCATGATCTTTCAGCTGTCTAGATGCGTATGATATTACTTTACAATCCTTCATCAACACAGCTCCTAATCCCAACTTAGATGCATCGGTGTAAATCACAAATTTTCCTTCATCAGATGGCATGGTTAACACTGGTGCTTCTATCAGCGCTTGCTTTAACTTATCAAAACTGTTTTGACATTCAGCTGTCCAATTGTACATCACCTATTTTCTTGTTAACGTGGTCAAAGGAACAACTATCTTAGAGAATCCTTGGATAAATCTCCTATAATATCCAGCCAATCCCAAGAAACTCCTTATTTCCAAAACAGACTTTGGTATTGGCCAGTCACGAACCGCTTCTACTTTGGCTGGTTCAACTTCTATCCCATCCTTAGAAATAATATGGCCTAAGAACGATACTTTCTCCAACCAGAACTCACATTTGCTGAATTTAGCAAACAACCGTTTATCTTTCAAAATCTGGAGAACTGTTCTCAAATGTTGAACATGCTCGCATCTGGTCTTAGAGTATACTAGAATATCATCAATAAATACCACTACGAACTGGTCGAAAAATGGTTGGAAGACCCTATTCATTAAATCCATAAAAGCTGATGGAGCATTCGTAAGTCCAAATGGCATAACTAGAAATTCATAGTGGCCATACCGAGTTCTAAAAGCTGTTTTATAAATATCTGACGCCTTGATTTTCAGTTGGTGGCATCCAGACCTCAAGTCGATTTTAGAGAAAACTATGGACCCTTTCAACTGGTCAAACAGATCTTCTATCCTGGGTAATGGATACTTATTCTTAATTGTTAACTTTTTCAGCTTTCGGTAATCTATACATAGCCTCATACTTTCATCCTTTTTCTTAACAAATAAAACAGGGGCTCCCCAGGGGGAAGTACTTGGTCTGATAAACCCCTTTTCCAACAGATCTTGTATCTGTTCTTTCAATTCCTTCATTTCTGATGGAGCTAAGCGGTAAGGTGATCTAGAAACTGGAGCAGCTCCTGGAATTAGATCAATTGAAAATTCCAGCTCTCTGTCTGGTGGTAGTCCCTGGATATCTTCTGGAAAAACCTTGGGGAACTCACTTACCACTTCTACATCTGACAACTGGGGTCTACTTGTCAGGCCCCGTGCTAATTACTCAAGATAATAGCACAATTAAGCACATAATCACGGAAGCGTAAAAAACGGGCTTAAAAGTTTTCGAAATAAATTAGGCTTGAACTTAAAATCATACATTCAAAATATTCATAATCAAAATATGAGTTGACTCAAACTCATATAAATCAGGTAACAACAATAAATCTTAACTCAAATACAGATCCCCAATACATAGTGACACGGGGCATCCCCCGGTTCGATACATAAATATATATAACTGGGACTCAAGGGAACTGGGATCGACCAGCTGAACCTCCACTATGTCCAGCTTAGTTACCTGAAGATCCTGAAAATGGGTAACGCCGACCCAAACAACACAAAAGCAGGAAAACAAATATGAGGTCAAGCCTCAGTACTAAGATCTATCTAAACAGCTAAACATGCAACATACTATAAATCAATGCTATGAATGCATGAGGGCTATCAAAGATCGGATAGCTAGACCAGCAAGTCGACTGGCAATCATATCGGTCGAGCCTCTATACCACGCACAGCAAGTCAGCCGGTGGAAATCATCGGTCCGTGATCTTCAGGGCCCTTCAGCCCATCACAGCTCGGTGGTCTTCAGACACGACAAGTCAGTCGGTCACCACTCCGATGATAGTGTTGGACTTTTCAGGCACAACAAGTCAGTCGGCCAGTCACAACGTGGCTCTCAATCAGGTCATCAATAAATATGTCAGGCTCAATATGTATGCATGAATGCCAACTCAAAAATCAATGCATAATGCATACAATTCATTACGTGAAACAGCATATACAATTCAAACAATTCAACATACTGCCACGTATATTCACATAATCAAATCAGCAGGTTCATAACATCGATCACAGCCATGTCCACGCTCAAAGCTGTTAAATCTGCTCATTTGTACCTTCAACTACTGAATTCTACCTCAACAGACTCTGAAAAAGCATTTCGAAAATCCAGCAGATACCTCCTGCGAACTCAAATCCAGAAACTCAAACCAGCAGAATAACCAACGAACTTCTCTGTACGAAGACACAGCAACTTCGCACTTCTTCTCCAATGTTGATTCAAGGCTTCAAATGGGTAGCAATCAAAAGAGCAACTCACAACGAATCCAGCGCCACCAAAATCACTCAAATCATCGGCGGAGAACGGCGGCAGTCGACGGAAATAGGTCACGGTGAACAGTAGCTAATCGAGGGTTTGGGAAAGGAGATAAGAAATATCAGGTTCGAAATAATTCTAAGTGTCGATCAACACTTCTTTATATATATCTCTAAATCCACCAGCTGCTGCTCCTCTAATTCAGTCTATGAGAAATGCTACAGTAGAAATCTTATAACAGCAACCAGCTTTTGCTCTCAACAAAACCAGTCGCAACAACCAGTCGTTGCATTTCTCTTCGCACACCCAAAACGACGCCGCACCAACTAATCGAAACGATGTCGTAGCGCCCCACCAGCTGGTACCAAATTCCCTACGAAAAACCCAGTAGCTGGTTACTCTAAATAATCCAGACGCAAGCGTAAATAAACAATACGACGACGTAGAGGACATGTCACCATCGCTGCTAACAGCTGATCCAACCAACGCCTGATACAACATTGCGACAACTCCTCACAGCTGATACCAGACGCAACCAAAACGCAGCGTTTCAACTTATCAAAACGTCCAGCGCGTAAATCATAAATCCCATGTTATCCAACGATAGCAGGCTAAACATCTCCATGGTGGACACCAGTGGAATCTTCGAGCGCGAATCAGCACCATAGAACTCCCACTTTTCACCCGAGTCAGGGCGAAATCTCACCACACCATGAAAACAATCGACCGTAGCCTTATAGCTAGATAACACATCCATACCCAAGATGCAATCAAAATCTCTCATTCCCAAAACAATCAAATTGGAAACCAAAACGTGCCCATCAAATCGAAGCACACAATCCAACACCACTTCACGGGACCACAGACTCACACCAGCAGGGGTAGACACGGAAACAACATCACACAATGGGGAAGAACTCAACCCATGCTCACACACAAACTGATGGATCTGTGTAAACAGATCCTGATTAAGTTTTGAATTACACAAAACCTGTTATTGTGTTTCTAACAATTCTACTTAGTGTACAGATCCTAGTTATCGAAGAAAGATGTCGCGAAGCTGAATTTGTCAAGTCGATGGTTTACAAGATAAAGTTCAGCAGTTGGTTTGGTTTATCATTATAAACGTCAGCTGGATTAGCAATGGAGACGTCCAAAGTTGAGTCAGTTGTTCGTAATCAGGCGGAGGCCAAGTTGAACCAGCTGGAGCATAGTGAACCAGTTGGAACGATAAGAACCAGCTGCAAGAGCTAGAAGAGGAAGATGGACCAGCTGGAACATCAAAAGGGAACCAGCTGGAACATCTAAGTGGACCATCGATGATGATGTCATCGGTGACGACATCATGATCAGCAGATGAAAAAAGATCAGCTGGTGCGAGAAAACCAGCTGGAGAGCTAAGCGATGATGACATCAGCAGTGACATCACAATCATCAGGGAGCTACAGTAGAACCAGTCGATGGATGATCCAGATGCAAGAGATAAAGCGACGTCGTACAGAAAAAAGTATCCAGTCGCAAGCTACTGTTCACCAGCAGATGATACTTGAAATTAGCAATAGCAAAACGATGTCGTTTGGATAAATGGATACGACAGCGTTTTGCTTTCTCGCTAAGGAACCAACAGAAGGACTTTGCGATGGTAATGACCAGCAGGTAGCTATGGTACATCCAGACGAGAGCTACAGTGAGATAATCAACAAGTCGAGGATGCATAGCAAACGATGTCGTTTGAATAAGTTTATACGACATCGTTTGATCTAACCAGTCGTTGGGAAATCCAGTCGCAAGAATTTTACGACCAACGACTGGACAACCAGCTGCAAGCATATCTTCACTTGCTCAACCAGTCGACAAGAAGATCCAGACGCAGGAAAAGCAGGCGAAGTGTAGAGATTCAACCAGACGCAAGAACCCAGTCGCAGCAGTTAAAGAATGAACCAGCAGCGAAGCAGTTGACAAATTACGAAGAGTTACAAAAGCTGGATGTCAACTGCTGAGCTTATTTCAAATGTTGAAGGCGACAAAAAGCCTGCAAAATAAAGGACACAAAGGACAATCCCTGTCGGTGCTTTACAGAACACGTTTGAACGGGAAGATTTTGTGTCCAACGGTTTGAATTTGAACAGAGGCTTATATACAAGAACGCCATTGAAGAGAGGTGGCAGAGAGCGCTGTTGCAGAAACACGTTGGTTGCACAGTGCACCAGTAGAGGGAAAATGAACCAGAAGCGAAGCTGTCAACTATCATACTAGAGAAAGCTTAATTGCAGTTGAGAGCGGAGCTAGATAGCTTGTGTAGAGCATTTTCCTAGTGTGTGAGAAACAGAGAGTTGAGCGTTTCATTGTAACAATCTCACACACAGATTCACTCGCACATTTCGTGAGTTGAGCTAAATTGATTAGCGAGTGAATCAAAACCCAAATGCAAATAGTTTCCGTCCAAGCACGATGACGTTAAACTCTGTGTATGTAGTCTTTGAACAGAGACGTTAATCAAGTTCTGAGTGAACAGCCGTGGGCTGGTAGATTCTAGGAGTTCTCGCAGCTGCTGGTTGCGGGATTGGGTCTGTACACGTTGTATAGATCAAATCTTCTAGTGGAACCTTCCGAGGTGGAAGAAGGGGAGACGTAGGACATTGAGGTCCGAACTTACAGAAACAAATCGATTGAGTATTGTATTCTGTTATTCATTCCGCATACACATTCATAGTTATTTAGCACGCATACACAGTTAACACACTTGCACAAGTCTCGAACAGATTTATGTTGTACATAAATCTGTTTGTGTTGTTTTAAAATAATAGGATTCAGTTCTGGTGTTTTCCGCATGATTTTAAATCATACCAGATCTGTCTCCGGTGCTCTAGCTTTTAAGTGTTCAAGAACCAGAGGTATTGCACCTCATCCAGTGATTTAGTAGCGCGAAAATTTATTTTTTAATGTTTGACAACAGCGCCTGCTAATCAGTTCCTTTTGGAAAATCGGTCCTAACAATTGGTATCAGAGCGGGTTGTTCTTGTACGAGCACTTCTATGTTTTTAATGTGTTAACTGTTTTGAGAAGCTTATCTTATGAAGGCCAGATGATTTGTTTTAATATAGAACCGATTTTCTTTTGATGAACTGTCACGGGATGCGCGAGTTTCGTGCGGATGCCAAGATTCTATTTTCGTTGTGCTGTAAGATCACCTGGAGCGAGGCTCGGTGACAAGCACATGGGACGAAATAGGAGAATGAAAATTTGAGCTTTTATCTGTTTTCTGGTTCTTCATATATAAGTAACTCAGTAGCACATAGTTATTTGAAACAATATTGTGTATGCTCTGATAGCTTTTCAAACTTTCTGCTTTGCGGAATTCCAACTGATGCCTAAAATCTTTGTGTTTAAAGTAATTTGAGCTTATGTTATAAAAGACAGGGAGAGTGGCGTCTTTGTCTTTGTTAATTTGAGCTATGCATCAGTTCCTGCTTCAAATCATATAGCTCTTACATACGGTTCTTTCCCAAAAGCTGTTTTTTTTTTTAGTTCTTAAAAATCTAAATATTCCTGCTG
>KV014871.1:3408-28171 GCA_001598015.1 Dorcoceras hygrometricum
ATCTTTAATGCGAAAACCACTGCTGCTAACTCCAGGTCATGCGTGGGATAATTCTTTTCGTGAATTTTCAATTGCCTAGAAGCGTAAGCAATTACTTTTCTTTCTTGCATCAGCACAGCTCCCAGTCCTGTCTTCGATGCATCAGTGTAAATCACAAAATTCCCTTTCTCTGTTGGTAAAGTTAGTACAGGGGCTTCAACTAATGTATGCTTCAATTTCTCAAAACTGGATTGGCATTTGGGAGTCCAATCATACTTCACATTCTTCTTAGTTAAAGCCGTTAATGGAACAGCAATCTTCGAAAATCCTTCTATGAATCTTCTATAATATCCTGCAAGTCCTAGGAAACTTCGAATCTCCGAGACATTCCTTGGTACAGGCCAACTTCGAACAGATTCCACTTTCGAAGGATCTACTTCTATTCCATTTTTCGAAATAATATGACCCAAAAATACAACTTTTTCAATCCAGAACTCACATTTGCTAAACTTAGCAAATAACTGTCTATTTCTTAAAATCTGCAAGATTTCTCTAAGGTGTTCTTCGTGTTCACTTCTGTTCTTCGAATAAATAAGTATATCATCTATGAATACGATGACAAATCTGTCTAGAAAAGGTTGAAATACCCGATTCATCAAATCCATAAAAACCGATGGCGCATTAGTTAATCCAAAGAGAATAACTAGAAATTCATAATGGCCATATCTGGTCCTAAAAGCTGTTTTGTATACTTCTGTTTCTTTTACTCGAAGTTGATGATATCCAGACCTTAGGTCTATCTTTGAAAACACTGCAGCTCCTCGTAGCTGATCGAATAAATCATCTATCCTAGGGAGAGGATACTTATTTTTAATCGTCAATTTATTTAGATCTCTATAGTCTATGCACAGACGCATACTACCATCTTTCTTCTTCACGAACAGCACTGGAGCTCCCCACAGTGAAGTGCTGGGTCTGATAAAACCTTTATTCAATAAATCTTGAATATGATCCTTTAGCTCTTTCATTTCTTTAGGGGCAAGTCTGTAAGGAGGCTTAGAAACTGGGGCAGCTTCTGGTACTAAATCAATGGTGAATTCTAATTCACGATTTGGAGGCAGACCTGAAATATCTTCAGGGAAGACATCTGAAAATTCCTTCACCACCTCTACATCTCCCAATTCAGTTTTCTTCTCTGATTCTATTGATAAAGCGCTTACCAGAAATCCCTGACATCCATTTCTTAAATACCGTTGGGCTTTCACAGCTGATACTATCATAGGAACACCATTAAACTTATCGGCTTTGAATAAAAACGAAGTCCCACTGGGTAATTTAATTTGAACAGACCTCTGCTTAAAATCTATAACAGCTGCGTATTTGGTTAACCAATCTATTCCCAAAATGAAATCAAACTCAAGCATGGGAAATATTATCAAATCTTCAAAACCGATATACCCATGTAACTTAAGTTCTATATTTGAAATATAAGATTGGTTACTATGCTTTCTCCTGAAGGAATATGAACACAATATCCTATTTCTACTTCTTCTGGTTTAATAGGCAATTTCTTGGAAAATCTATCTGACACAAACGAATGAGTTGCACCAGAATCTAACAATGCTACTGTAGACATGTTGGCGACAGAAATCTTACGAGTCACCATGATGGTATCTGTTGGAGCTTCTTCAGCGGTCATCACATATGCCCTACTGGTGATGAGTTGCTGCTTCTGGGAACAATGCCTTGACATAAGGCCTGTCTTGCCACAGGTATAACACACGTTCTGGACAAAATGACACTGGCCCACGTGATTCTTCTTACAAGTAGGACAAGGAGGCCTATTCCTAGTATTTGGAACAGCAGATATAGGTTGAGCAGCAATTGGCCCTTTCCCTTGAGATCCTTGCTGATTGCTGTTTTGTTTCTTGAACTTTCTTCGATCATTTTGCTGGAAGGCTTGTCTCTTTAACTGCCTCTCATCATCGATTGCTTTCCAGTCTTGTTCTGCCCGCAGAGCTTTATTCACAGCAGCTCTGTAATCCACGGGATCTGCCAATCTAACATCATGTTTAATAATGGGCTTCAACCCGTTGATGAAATGGCGAAGCTTGGCATCCATATTTGTCCCAATCAGTGGAACAAAGTAACATCCCCTCTCGAATTTGCGGATATAGTCCCGCATCGCCATCCCTTCTTGCTTAAGAGTTAAATACTCACTCTGCAACTGTTCTCTCACATCTACAGTAAAATATTTGTAATGCCCAGATATTTTAAAGGCCACAAATTAGAAAGATATGAGATTGAGGGATTACAATGCTATTATATTCAACTCTTGATTAATCGAGTTTCAGATTTTATCTATGTATTGTTTAGCTTTTACCATTTAAGAGCTAAATTCCAGATATCAGAAATGCAATTACAGTAGATGTCTAAACAATTCCTACAAGCCGATTGAATCCTTTTGTTTTAACTAAAATAGTTCCGGTTTTCATATGCATTATTTGGTTTAAAACAGAGCACGCTTCTTTCAGAATTTGGCATATTGAATTGAATGCGTTTCTTCCTTAGGCATTTACAAATCATATAAATAGGATCTTAAGCTGCTTCATGCATCATTACTTTCAAAAAATCAAATCATATAAAGCGGTGCTCTCTCTCAATAAGCCGAACAAAATACTTTCAAAGAGTTTTAAAGGAAACAGGCGGTGCGTTAAGAGTTGCTGGATTCTCTGCCGTTATTGTGTTAAAGAATTCAGGAAAGTAAACTCTGTTTCTTGCTCACTCAGTGAAAGCATATATTCAATTCTGTTTGCATGATTATATGAGATTTTAAAGAAAGGAAGATGGCTTCGGCTGTTCTTCAAAAGTTCAGAAAAGTTCATGCTCTCTTTTTATGAAAGTTGCGTTTTACTGTATTTGATCCAGAAATATTTTAGAAAATGGTTTGATGATGTTCGTCCAATAGTTTCCTGAGTTTTCCAAAGATTTCTTTTCGAAATTCCATCGAAGTAGCTTATTCAATCATTTTCCAGAAATTTCTTCAGATATTTTGAATTCTTCAGACAAAGGTAACCTTCGTAGTTCATGGTTATCTACATGTTAAGTATGAGAGGTGGTTCTTATACCACTGCTGATATTGCCTTGTCGAAAATATTCTAAGTATAGATTTCAGCTATTGTATTGTTTAAGTTCAGTAGTTGCGATCAGCAGTCGCACTATTTCATGTTCAGCTGTTGCATATTTTATTGTTCATCAGCTGACAGTTTATTCATCAGTTGATAGTTGTTTATCGATTGATAATTAGTTCATCAGCTGGTAATTTGTTCATCAGCTATTGATATTCAGCAGATGCTTTGCTTTCGTAAATTCAGCAGATTCTTTGTTTTTATAAAATCAGCAGCTGCATGGTTATCGTAAAACCAGCAGGTGCATCTCTTTTGCAAAAAAAAAACCAGCAGGTGTATTCCTTTGTTAACACCAGCAGGTGCATTCATTTGTTAAAATTCAGCAGCTGCATTCCTTCGTTAGAATTCAGCAGTTGCGTTGTCTTCGTGACATTCAGCAGATGCACTGTTCACCAGCAGATGCATTCATTTTGATATTTCAGCAGTTGATTTATTGTTTTAAGTATAGTTCGTAGCGACTTGTTGTAGCGACTGGTTGTAGCGACTGGTTGTAGCGACATGTTTAAGTGCTAACGACATCGTTTCACTTACATTTGTTTAAAAGACCTTGCGACTGGATTCTTTTCTTGCGACTGGTTTCCTATTCGTTGCGACTGGTATTGTTCATTCAATTGGTATTAGTCTTGCGACTGGTACTGTTCATTTTCTTCAGCAGATAACGAAATTTTAGAATTTGATTCCTTACTCATTTCTTCAATTCAGATGAATCTTTCGACTTATCTGACAGATTCAATTAGCTAATTTATTCAGTTTTCATCTTCGCAAGCTTTCCAGAGAAATCCTTTACAGTTCCAGAACATTATTAGACAAGAGAAAACCAGTAATTCATACAAGAGAGAAAGAAAACAGGTTTTAGAAAGAAAAGAAAGAGCAGAACGATGTTTTAGAAAATGTTTTAAGTTATGACAACTAAGAGGGTCCCCAGAAGAAGGGTGAGTGTGCGGCTGACGAACCGTATGCCCTTTCAACAGAGGAAGGATCATGTGTATAGGTCGACAGATCTATATATCCCTTCACCATGGGCCATAGTTCTAGAAACTGATATCAGGTATTTGATCAAGCGAATTGGACCAAAATGTTTAAAGTGTTGTCATAATTTCAGAAGAGAACAATTGTGATTTTAATCACAGCTCCAGAGAATGTTTAAAGAAAATGTTTTCAGAATTTGATTATGTTTTATGCTTTCAGTTTCTATCAGAATTCCCAGTTATATATATCTTATTGCGCTTGTTCATTTCAAAGCGTACGCAGATTTCAGTTATGTATTCAGCTTCCAGTTTCAGTTTCAGTATCAGTTCTATTGCATGATTTTGCTATTCTAGATTTACCTGCTGAGCCTTCGGCTCACTAGTTTTCATTGAGTGCAGGTGATCAGCAGTAAGAGCTGGAGGGAGATGATCAGAAAGGGAGGATGTGTTTATCGTGGACATCTTCCGTTGTTTCTTTTCAGATTTTGATGTACAGAACTTTAGTTATGGTTTTGTATGTTAGTAGGTTTCTAGTTTCTCATTTTTTAGAAATCTGTATGAACATTTGGTGTAAAGATTATGCAAGTTCACTTGTATTTTTATCAGCTGGTATGTTAGTTCTTCACTCGTATTTTGTCAGCTGGTATTTCAGTTCCGTGTGTGTTATTTGTTCAGCAGAGGAGTTAGTTCAGCGTTTGGTTTATCCTTCCAGCTGATTTTCTTCATTGTTTCAATTGTTCCGCATTCAGCAGTAATGAATTGTGTTTATTCGCAATTTAGTCCAGAATTTAGTAACGACTTTTATGTTTATTAAGATTGAAATTTTTGGGTCTTTCAATTCGAACCCCAAATTTCTAAATTTCTTTTGAGAAAAGTCCGGTCGTTACAGTTGGTATCAGAGCATGGTCCTTGAGATAAACACACTCCCAGTCTGAGCAGATCTCTCCAGCCGCTTCAAAAATTTGTGAGTTTAATTCATGTTTTAGCATAAAGTAATCTCTCATATAGAATTGTGGTGGATTTGGGTTACCCTTACAGATATGTCAAGAAGAGGTAGAGGAAGAGGAAGTTTTACAGAAGCAGATAGTGAGTCTGATGGAATGAACCCCGTCCTCAATACCATGGCTCAACTGTTAGAGCGCTTAGTTAACCAAAACAATAATGGGAATGGTCAAACCTCAGGAAGAATAGTTAGTCGTGAAGATCCACAGGAGAGGTTTAGAAGACAGAGACCTCAGGAATTTTCTGGCACTACTGATCCTCTTATAGCAGAAAGCCGGATTAAATCCATAGAGGTGATTTTTGACTATTTGCAACTGACTGAACAAGAAAGGCCTCGGTGTGCGATTTACATGCTGAGAGGAGATGCTATGATATGGTGGGAAGGAGCCAAGTTAACAGTAGACTTGGAAATTCTTACTTGGGAAGAGTTTAAGAGAGTATTTTATGAACAATACTTTACGGCAGATGTAAGACAGTAGTTGCGTAGTGAGTTTTTAACTCTTAATCAGGGAGAGATGTCTATGCAAGATTATATCCGTAAGTTTGAGATAGGTTGTTATTTTGTTCCTTTAATTGGGACAAATGCAGATATGAAGCTAGAACATTTTGTTGATGGGTTGAAGCCGATGATTAGGCATGATGTTAGATTGGCAGAACCCGTAGATTATAGATCAGCTGTGAATAAGGCCCTACGGGCAGAACAGGATTGGAAAGTAATTGAAGAAGAGAGACAATTGAAAAGACAAGCTTTCAACAAAAGGACCGTAGGCAAAATAAGAAACCAAATAATAACCAGCAGGAGTCTCAAGAAAAAGGACCCTTAGTTGTTCAGCCTATCTCTGCTGTTCCTAATTCAGGAACTAGGCCTCCATGTCCAACCTGTAAGAAAAACCATTCAGGCCAGTGTCTTTTTGGCCAGAGAGTGTGTTATACTTGTGGTAAGCCAGGCCATATGTCTAGGGAGTGTTCCCAGAAGCGACCACTCATCACCGGTAGAGATTACATAATGACAGCTGCAGAAACCCCAGCAGATACCTCAGCGGCGACGGGTAAGATTTTGTTGCCAATATGTTTACATTAGTATTGTTAGATTCTGGTCAACTTGTATTTTGTATCAGATAGGTTTTTTAAGAAATTGATAGCTAACTTAGAAGAAATAGAAGTAGAGTACTGTGTTTAGGTCCCTTTGAGTTCGAGTTTTATTTCCCGTATGTTTAGAATTGTTCATCTTCCGGTGAATGGTAATATCGGAACTTGACGCTATGTAATTGGTAGTTGTTAGTCGAATCAGTATAAAGTCTGGTTTGATAGACAACAGCTGATAGCGTAGCTGTCGTTTGATGTTGCAGCACCAAAGTTCATTTTTCAGCACTTGCATTCCATTGTTATGACCAGCAACTGCACAGTTCATTTCCAGCAGTTGCATTATATTGTTGTATCCAGCAGTTGTATTCATGTTGTTTCGCAACGACATCGTTTTAATTAATACGTTTGTTGTTAGTAAAAGACCTTGCAGCTGGTTCCTATTTATCCCAGCTGGTTTCTTTCAGCAATACTCATGAACAGTAGAAATTTATTTCGTTTCCAAATACTGTTTCATTTTGTTGTGTCTGATTTCATTTCATCGATGCGTCTCTTATAGTAGAATTAGATGCTCAGATAAGAACCTATTTAAGTAGTGATAGATTTCAATTATGAAGAAGTTCTAGTAAAGATTCTTTCAAGAGAAAAACCGTAAGTTAAAGAATAGAACTATCCCTTGATTAAGATGCAGTGGGTAAATCACACTGAAAGAGAAGTTATGTGGGAAAGTGATTATGACTTGTAGAAAAGCTACCCAGATCTTTTAAGTAAGAAATTTCGAGGAAGAAATTTTGTTAAGGGGGGTAGGTTGTAATGACCAGATATTTTAAAGGCCACAAATTAGAAAGATATGAGATTGAGGGATTACAATGCTATTATATTCAACTCTTGATTAATCGAGTTTCAGATTTTATCTATGTATTGTTTAGCTTTTACCATTTAAGAGCTAAATTCCAGATATCAGAAATGCAATTACAGTAGATGTCTAAACAATTCCTACAAGCCGATTGAATCCTTTTGTTTTAACTAAAACTGTTCGGTTATCATATGCATTATTTGGTTTAAAACAGAGCATGCTTCTTTCAGAATTTGGCATATTGAATTGAATGCGTTTCTTCCTTAGGCATTTACAAATCATATAAATAGGATCTTAAGCTGTTTCATGCATCATTACTTTCAAAATCAAATCATATAAAGCGGTGCTCTCTCTCAAGAAGCCGAACAAAATACTTTCAAAGTGTTTTAAAGGAAACAGGCGGTGCGTTAGGAGTTGCTGGATTTCTACCGTGATTTGTGTTAAAGAATTCAGGCAAGTAAACTCTGTTTCTTGCTCACTCAGTGAAAGCATATATTAAATTGTGTTTGCATGATTATATGAGATTTTAAAGAAAGGAAGATGGCTTCGGCTGTTCTTCAAAACCAGAAAAGTTTATGATCTGTTTTATGAAGGTTGCGTTTTACTGTGATTTTAATCCAGAAAGTTTAAAGAAAATGGTTTGGTGATGTTCTTCTAGTTAGTTCTTAAGTTTTCTTCAGAAATTACATCGAAGTAGCTTACAAGTAGCTTATTCGATCATTTCCAGAAATTTCTTCAGACAAAGGTAACCTTCGTAGTTCAGGGTTATCTACATGTTAAGTATGAGAGCTGGTTCTTATACCACTGTTGATATTGCCTTGTCGAAAATATTCTAAGTATAGATTTCAGCCATTGTATTGTTTAAGTTCAGTAGTTGCGATCAGCAGTCGCACTATTTCATGTTCAGCTGTTGCATATTTTATTGTTCATCAGCTGACAGTTTATTCATCAGTTGATAGTTGTTTATCGGTTGATAATTAGTTCATCAGCTGGTAATTTGTTCATCAGCTATTGATATTCAGCAGATGCTTTGCTTTCGTAAATTCAGCAGATGCTTTGCTTTTATAAAATCAGCAGCTGCATGGTTATCGTAAAACCCGCAGGTGCATCTCTTTTGCAAAAAAACCAGCAGGTGTATTCCTTTGTTAACACCAGCAGGTGCATTCATTTGTTAGAATTCAGCAGCTGCATTCCTTCGTTAGAATTCAGCAGTTGCATTGTATTCGTGACATTCAGCAGATGTACTGTTCACCAGCAGATGCATTCATTTTGATATTTCAGCAGTTGCTTTATTGTTTTAAGTATAGTTCGTAGCGACTTGTTGTAGCGACTGGTTGTAGCGACTGGTTGTAACGACTGGTTTAAGTGCTAACGACATCGTTTCACTTACATTTGTTTAAAAGACCTTGCGACTGGATTCTTGTCTTGCGACTGGTTTCCTATTCGTTGCGACTGGTATTGTTCATTCAGTTGGTATTAGTCTTGCGACTGGTACTGTTCATTTTCTTTAGCAGATAACGAAATTTTAGAATTTGATTCCTTACTCATTTACACTTCAATTCAGATGAATCTTTCGACTTATCTGATAGATTCAATTAGCTAATTTATTCAGTTTTCATCTTCGCAAGCTTTCCAGAGAAATCCTTTACAGTTCCAGAACATCATTAGACAAGAGAAAACCAGTAATTCGTACAAGATAGAAAGAAAACAGGTTTTAGAAAGAAAAGAAAGAGCAGAACGATGTTTTAGAAAATGTTTTAAGTTATGACAACTAAGAGGGTCCCCAGAAGAAGGGTGAGTGTGCGGCTGACGAACCGTATGCCCTTTCAACAGAGGAAGGATCAGGTGTATAGGTCGACGGATCTATATATCCCTTCACCATGAGCCATAGTGCTAGAAACTGATATCAGGAGTTTGATCAAGCGAATTGGACCAAAATGTTTAAAGTGTTGTCATAATTTCAGAAGAGCACAATTGTGATTTTAATCACAGCTCCAGAGAATGTTTAAAGAAAATGTTTTCAGAATTTGATTATGTTTTATGCTTTCAGTTTCTATCAGAATTCCCAGTTATATATATTATTGCGCTTGTTCATTTCAAAGCGTACGCGGATTTCAGTTATGTATTCAGTTTCCAGTTTCAGTTTTAGTATCATTTCTATTGCATGATTTTGCTATTCCAGATTTACCTGCTGAGCCTTCGGCTCACTAGTTTTCATTGAGTGCAGGTGATCAGCAGTAAGAGCGTGGAGGGAGATGTTGTTTAAAGAAAATGTTTTCAGAATTTGATTATGTTTTATGCTTTCAGTTTCTATCAGAATTCCCAGTTATATATATTATTGCGCTTGTTCATTTCAAAGCGTACGCGGATTTCAGTTATGTATTCAGTTTCCAGTTTCAGTTTTAGTATCATTTCTATTGCATGATTTTGCTATTCCAGATTTACCTGCTGAGCCTTCGGCTCACTAGTTTTCATTGAGTGCAGGTGATCAGCAGTAAGAGCTGGAGGGAGATGATCAGAAAGGGAGGATGTGTTTATCGTGGACATCTTCCGTTGTTTCTTTTCAGATTTTGATGTACAGAACTTTAGTTATGGTTTTGTATGTTAGCAGGTTTCTAGATTCTCATTTTTTATAAATCTGTATGAACATTTGGTGTAAAGATTATGCAAGTTCACTTGTATTTTTATCAGCTGATATGTTAGTTCTTCACTCGTATTTTGTCAGCTGATATTTCAGTTCCGTGTGTATTATTTGTTCAGCAGAGGAGTTAGTTCAGCGTTTGGTTTATCCTTCCAGCTGATTTTCTTCATTGTTTCAATTGTTCCGCATTCAGCAGTAATGAATTGTGTTTATTCGCAATTTAGTCCAGAATTTAGTAACGACTTTTATGTTTATTAAGATTGAAATTTTTGGGTCTTTCAATTCGAACCCCAAATTTCTAAATTTCTTTTGAGAAAAGTCCGGTCGTTACAATATTGCTCAAAGAAAACCCTTTTAAATTCTTCCCAGGTGAGCATTTCCAAGTCTACTATTAACTTGGCTCCCTCCCACCAAATCATTGCATCTCCTTGTAGCATATATATTGCACACCGAGGTCTCTCCAAGTTTGTCAGATGCAAGTACTCAAATATAACTTCTAATGACTTAATCCAACCTTCTGCTAATAGAGGATCAGTAGTGCCGGAAAACTCCTGAGGTCGCTGCCTCCTGAACTTCTCCTGAGGATCCTCTCTGCTAACTATCCTACTCGACGACTGACCATTCCCATTAGTGGTTTGGTCAACTAACCGTTCTAATAGTCGAGCCATGCTGTTGAGGATAGGGTTCATTCCCTCAGATTCACTGTCCCCTTCTGTATAACTTCTTCTTCCTCTACCTCGACCTGCCATTTCTGTAACGTAACCCAAAACCACCACAATTCTATTACGAGAGATTACTTTATGCTAGAACATGAATTAAAACTCACAAATTTAGAAGTGGCTGGAGAGATATGCTCAAACTGAAGTGTGTTTATCTCCAAGGACCATGCTCTGATACCAACTGTAACGACCAGACTTTTCTGAATGGAATTTAGAAGTTTTGGGGTTCGAATTGAAAGACCCAGAAATTTTGATCTTGATGACATAACCAGTCGTTACTAACTTTCTGGACTAAAGTGTGAATAAACTCAATGTTTCGAACAAGGAAAGAAATCAGACGTGATTTATAAAGAAATGCGGAACTATTACACATCTGAATCATAATAACGTACGTGGAAATAATAGAATTCTGATAGAAATTTGATGATTCGAAAGAAACTGTATACATAGTTAAACATGAAGTCTGTACAAAATTCCTACAAGGCA
The DNA here is from genome assembly GCA_001598015.1 of Dorcoceras hygrometricum. Lineage (NCBI taxonomy): Eukaryota > Viridiplantae > Streptophyta > Magnoliopsida > Lamiales > Gesneriaceae > Dorcoceras > Dorcoceras hygrometricum. Next base: position 14,331 of record KV014871.1, read on the forward strand.
ATGAAACTAGAAATCTGATATTACAAAACTACGACTAGAGTTTCTGTACAACAAAATAAGGTCTGAAAGGAACAATGAAATCTGATGTCCACGATAAACACATCCTTTCTTTCCGATAAACACATCCTTTCTTTCTGATCATCTCCCTCCAGCTCCTTACTGTTCATTACCTGCACTCAATGAAAACTAGTGAGCCTAAGGCCCAGCAGGTAAAAATCTGGAGGAACGAAATCATTCAATACAAGTAATGGAATCTGAATTCTGAATACGCTTTAGAATGAACAAGCGCAATACATAACTGAGGAATCTGAAAGATCTGAAAGCATAAAACAATAACCAGTTCTGAAAACATTTACCGTACTTCGTAAACGAAGCAGCTTTAAACTTTTCTGCAGAGCTGTGATTAAAATCACACTTGCGCTCTTCATTCATTTTCGGAAATTATGACAACACTTAAACACTTGGTCCAATTCGTTTGATCAAACTCCTGATATCAGTATTAGCATAAAGCTCATGGTTGAAGGGGTATACAGATCCGTCAATCCGTAATCCTGATCCTTCCTGTTTGAATGGGCACACGGTTCGTCAGCAGCACACTCACCCTTCCTCTGGGGACCCTCTTCATTGTCATAATTTAAAACATTTCTAAAACATTGTTCTGATCTTTCTTTTCTTTCTGAAATCTGTTTTCTTTCTTTCTGGTATGAATTACTGGTTTTTCTTTTGTTAAATGATGTTCTGGAACTGTATAAGGATTCTCTGAAATGCTTGCGAAGATGAAAACTGAATAAAAATATTACTTGAATCTGTCAATTGAATCGGATAATTGCTTCGAATTGAAGCAGAAATGAAAAAGGAATTCAAATCTATGCTTTCTGTCTCAATTGAAGATGTATTGAAGGAATAAAAGATGAAATCTGAATAAAGGAACAGTAGAAATCTGAATCGAACGTAAGTGTCTCGACAAAGAAGAAACACTTCAGATGTCATGAGTCGACTCAGAAGTCAACACAATGGATTCTCTGAAATGCTTAGCGAAGATGAAAACTGAATAAAAATATTACTTGAATCTGTCAATTGAATCGGATAATTGCTTCGAATTGAAGCAGAAATGAAAAAGGAATTCAAATCTATGCTTTCTGTCTCAATTGAAGATGTATTGAAGGAATAAAAGATGAAATCTGAATAAAGGAACAGTAGAAATCTGAATCGAACGTAAGTGTCTCGACAAAGAAGAAACACTTCAGATGTCATGAGTCGACTCAGAAGTCAACACAATCATACGTGAAACAGTAGAAATCTGAATTGAACACAAGCGTCGTAAAGAAGAAGAATTAAATCATGTCTTTGTTGGTCAAACAGATGTCAACGATACTTTTAAATGAAGTCATCAGATATTACCCAACTAAACGGGTTAACCAGATGTCAATGGTCATTGGTAGAATTCTGACCAAATCCAAATGTCATATATAAAAGGAGAAAGCTAATCTTACATAACACATAAACAGAACTCTACTCTTAGAAATCTGTTCATCATAGAATTTCAGCGATAGTATAAGAACCAGATTTCAGAATTAACCGTGTGGATAAACATGAACTACGACGGTTCCCTTTGTCTGAAGAATTCAAAATATCTTACGAAGTTTCTGGGATTCATCGAATAAGCTACTTGTAAACTACTTCGATGAGAAATCTTTTGAAAACTCAAGAATCTACTGGACGAACATCATCAAACCATTTTCTAAAACATTTCTGTATTAAAATACAGTAAGCACGCACCTTTCATAAAACAGAGCATGAACTCTTGGTTTTTATGAAGAACAACCGTAATTTTCTTCCATACTATAAAATCTCATAAAAACATGCAAACAGAACTGAATATATGCTTTCACTGAGTGAGCAAGAAACAGAGTTTACCTGCCTGATTTCTGTAACACAACAACAGCGGAAAATCCACCAAAATTCTTACGCACCGCCTGTTTCCTTTAAAAACTTTGAAAGGATTTTTGCTCGGTTTCTTCAGAGAGAGCACCGCTTTAAAGTAATTTGATTTGAAGATAATGATGCATGAAGCAGCTTATCATACTATTTATATGATTTAAAATGTCTAATGAAGGAGAATGCGTTTAATCAATATGCCAAAGTCTTCTAAAAGCGTACTCTGTTTTTAATATAAAAAGATTGATGCAAATGGTAACCGAACATTTTTAGTTAAAATAAAGGATTCAATTGGCTTGCAGAAATCGACTAGACATCTACTGTAATTGCATTCTAACATTTGAATATCAACCCAAAACATAATGAAGGCCGATACTTACGTAAACATGAAATCTGAATTCATGTACCATGAAATCCGAAACTCGATTAATTCATGGATTGAATAAAATAACATTGTAATCCCTCAATTCTCATAACTTTCTAATTGTGGACTTTGAAAAGATCTGGGCGTTACAGTTGGAACGGCAGCGTTTTGGATTAGCGAAGAAGACTCAGCTGTGAGTTGCGTTAGCTTCAGCTGTGTGAGAGATCTGTTGTTGCGAACAGATGTTGGTTAGTGTTCAACAGTGAGTAGCGAGTGACATTTCCAGTTGCGACAGTAGTTCTCTGTGACGTCGTTTGAGTTAGTAGCGATTGCTTTTTTGGCGTAGAGTGAGACTGTTGCAAGATCTGTTTGTGAGCGGGAATATCAGTTGCGATAGTTTAAGTATTGGTGGATACTGTTCCTTCAGCTGTACCATCTTTGACTTATAAAAGAGGACTTGGTCTTCGATTTGAGTATCCAGTTTCCATACTTAGAATATTTTCCCGATTGCGAAATTCTGTCACGATACCCTAGCTACTGTTCACCGAACCTTATCTTCTTCGATTGTCGGCGGTAGGCAGCTTCGACGAGAGTAAGAGTGGTAGAGTTGGACTCCTCTTGCTGAGACGCTTCTTTTGGATATTGTTTTCGAACGTTTTCTTGAAGCTGGTGAGGTGTGCGAAGACATCTCCCTTGTGTAGTCTGTTAGCATAAGCGTCGGATTTCGCTCCTAGCTTGTTGGGGTAAGTAAAGTTCCTGACTTTAAGCTTTTTTTAGAGCTTTTTGTTGAGTTAGAGAGGTAGGATTAGCACTGGTGGAGTTTGTAACTCCCAGCTGCTGTGTTCTGTGCTACGGTCCCTGAGGATTGCGTGTTACCGTTGAGCAGGTGGTAGATCTGTGTGCTCGGGACGTCATTGTGGCAACCTGCTTGTAGTAATTGTTGCACAGAGATTTGAGGTATCGATGTGACCTTGTTTACAACTTAGGATTGAGCATGGATTATGTGCTTTGCTGTGTATGCTCTGTGCTGTTATCGTTTGTGCATTGTATTGATATAAGATGTTGCATTTGCATACACGCATTATCCTGTTGAGCTCTGCTTTGCTAGCTATGCTTGTTCTGCTGATTTGAGAATACCATAATGCTGTATTCGAGGACGAGCGGGTAGTTCCCGTATACCTCGGAGGCTGAGCGGATAACTCCCGTACCTCTTCTCCCTGCTGGGTTTGTTAGCCGCTATGAGCGGAGTGGGTAGCTCCCACATCTCATGAGTGGGAAACAGCAGGTGGAGCTGTTTGTTTAGCATATGGTATGGTGTACTGGAGATGAGTGGGTAGCTCCCATGTGCTCAGTATACCCGTGGCCACTGATTGTCTTTCCTTTGATCAGATCTTGCTGTTGAGCCGTTGTTGCGATCCTTTGGCTCCCTGCTTTTGGTTGTAGCCTTGATCCCTTGCATAGCATTTGCATATTTATCTGTTGCTTTTCTTATGCTGTTTATGCTGCTCTCCGTACTGGGGTTTGACCCCGATGTCCCTTTGGGGCTTGTGTATTGTTGCCTGTATGTGTTTTCAGGTTTCCCAGGTTTCTCTGCTGGCCGTGGCTTTGACCCAACTGGAGGTGCCCCAGGAGGTGGATAGAGTGTCCCAGTTAGCGTATAGCATATATGTACTAGTACTATCAGCCGGGGAATGCCCTGTGCTTGTGGGATTGTGTTATCCGTTGTAGTACTGGTATTTGTATTTGTTTAAAATGCTGTACTTTTGTATGCTTCCGCTATTGTTTTGCGTGGTTTAACTCTGAGTAGAGCACAAGGCCTAACATTTTTGGTATCAGAGCTTAAGCTGGGATAAGATCGATTTCTGTTGATCACACTTGAGTCTAAGCAAAGTGTTGTGTGTTGCATGTTCTTGATTATGTGATCTATTTGCTGTATTTGATTGTGCTGTATCTGTTCGTTGTGATCTTACCCTCTTAGTGTTTCTTAGATGCCGCCTAGACGTAGGGGTAGAGCTAGAGGGCAGATTCCGGAAGAGTCTTAAGGTCAGAAGAAGGTGATCAGCGTAGTTTTCCCCATCGTGGTCACGATAGGCAGGCCGAGGATAAGGTTGACGAGTTGGCTGCTCATGTGAACAACATGGAGCTCGTTATGGCGAGGTTTCAGCGTATGAATCCTCAGGTTTTCAACGGGGATGAGTCTAGTGCCGATGCAGATTCGTGGCTGCAGCATGTCACGGGTTTGTTTAACCGTGTGCAGTATGATGATGAACTCAAGTTGAGTCTGGCTACTTTTCAGTTGAGGAAAGGTGCGGAGCGTTGGTGGAGAGGCGCTTCGAGGACTTTGGAAGAGACTGGCGTAGGGATTACTTGGGACAGTTTTTGCGTTGCTTTTCGTCAGGTGTATGTCCCGGAGTCCTACGTGAATGCCCGTGAGCATGAGTTCGATAACTTGGAGCAGGGCAGTATGTCTGCTAGAGAGTATGCCCGTAGGTTTTCTTCCCTTCTTGCATACGTGCCGCATGTTTCTGGCTGGGAGAGAGCGAAGAGAACTAGGTTTCTTGAGGGGTTGAACGAGGAGTTGAATTCATTGGTTTTGGCTAGCTCACCGAAGAGCTATGCAGAGGCAGTGGACAGTGCGATCGACATCGAGGAAGGTTTGAGGAACCGTCGTTCTCGTGGTAGGCCGCAGGTGGCGCAGAGTAGTCGTCCAGTGGTTCAGGGAGCGCAATCTTCCCAGTCTGTGCAGTCGTCTCAGCCACCCCAACAGCAGCAACAAGTAGCCCAATAGTTTGGTTATCAGAGGTTTAGGTGTGACGCCCAAACCCCATGGGAGTCACGGGATCGAAGAAGAGGAAATAAAAGGGGAAAAAGAAGGGCTGAATAATAGATAGAAGAAGCTGTATTGCCTTGCTCAAATAAAAAAAATCGAAATAATAACCGTTGGCGCCAAGAAAATAAAATCAGATTTCATTACAAATTTCGAAGTACAAAATGCAAAATCATGATATTACAACTACTGAACTCTGTTTGAATTCATCTTTGTTGTAACAGATCTCAATACAGATTTGTCTAAGATCAAGGACAACAAAAACAGCAAATACAAAATGAACATCGTGGAAACGTAGGCCTTTTATAAACACTCACACGCCGCTACTGGTCACACTCCACCACCCATCTGCTCCGGCGTGGACTCACCTGCACCAAGAAAGCTAGTGAGCCTAGGGGCTCAGCAGGCAAAACTGGGAGTAACAAAACACCATGTATGCAGGCGCAATACATAAGACATCATAGTTTAAAGGGAGGCATTAAAATATCGTTCGTCGTAAACATCTGTTCCGGGAATAAAATCAGATCCCAGCGTTATCATTTTCATTAGACTTATGGCTCAGAAGCTCTACTTAGGTCCCCTTGCACTCGATCGAATGACTACTGATATCAGTTACTATATGGTGAAATCTCACCCAATATGAAGGGGCAACCTACACGTTCGTCTGCTGCTCACCCTTCCAATATGGACCGTCTGTTATCTTTGCCATAAATCGTAAATGAAAAATTTCTTCCTTTAAACAACTTCTGGTTAAACTCAGATCTTAACATCGGGGTTCACTTTATTTTAAACTCATTTTTCCATAAAACATTTTCTTCACTGAGCATATAGCTGAATAGAAAAACAGACGTCGGGAAGAAACAATGTTTGGTTACGAGATAGATATTCAGACGTTGTAAACAGGTGTGACTCGGGAGAACTATCGCTATTGGAATCAGGTATTTACTGTGGGCGAGGTGCTGTTGTTGGGAAATCAGACGTTGCTAAATAATAGTACTATGGGTGCAAACTGATGCCAATGGAATACCAGTGAACGAAACAGTTGCAACTAGGAAATACTATTTGAACAGGGAACAACTGTTGATAATTGAATGCGATATGAACAGTGAACATCTGTGGTAATTGAAACACTATATGAACAATGTACAGATGACGATAACTATTGCGATAGCTGATGAAGAACAATTACAACAGCTGATGAAGAAATATTGCAACAGCTGATTAAAAAAAACAATACAACAGCTTAATGTGAATCAATACTACAGCTGAACACAAATGAACAGTACCTAGCTGACAACAGCTGAACACAAATGAACAGTACCTAGCTGACAACAGCTGAACACAAATGAACAGTACCTAGCTGACAACAGCTGAACACAAATGAACAGTACCTAGCTGACAACAGCTGAACACAAATGAACAGTACCTAGCTGACAACAGCTGAACACAAATGAACAGTACCTAGCTGCGAACATTAAACATACACTTCAATATCAGCAGAACATGAACAAAGGCTGATATTAAACATAACTTAGGCAAGGAATCACGAAATGAAATGAGAACAATACATATGCTTTCATGGCGTAGCAAGAATCAGATTTACTTGCCTCAATAAGAAGAAATCATGAAATGCAGCAGGTCTCACAGAGAGTCTTCTCGAGCACTTAGATGAGCTTCCTATTTTGTTTTATATAGAATGAATATTTTCTCGCAAGAAATGAACTTATAGTTCACAAGTACAACGGCATGGGAGTCTGATTTGTAACAGGGGAAAAAACTTGAGTAGGCATGGTATCCCACGCCTAAATCTCAAAATTTTACTTAAAAATTTCCCTGTCACTATTTTGATTTGCAAAAGCGTTACATAAATTTGAAATTTAACCATTCTCCCATCCCAACCATTACATTTTGTAAAGTCTGGTAAATGCTCATCTTGCGCTCGAAGCGACGTCCAGCAGACCTCATGCACCGCGTGAAATCTGAAAATGGAAAATCAGCTTTTCGAATAAATAAATAATGCTGAAATCTAAAATTAGAAATGGGTCCTCGAATTATAAGGATTAGAATTTGTGGTCCTATGGATTTTGGGGCGCTACATTAGGCCTCGTGGTAAGTAGTTTAAGAAGAAGTCTGGTTCTAGTTCTTCTGGTTCTGGTAGCTCTAGCAGCGGTGGTACCAAGGTTGAGCATTGTGGCCAGCGTGGTGTAAGGCACCCTACAGCGCAGTGTGTAGGTGTGCAGGGTTCTTGTTGTCAGGCCTCATGCTCACAACAGAGTAAAACCACACAACACAAGCGGAAGCTACTAAAAAGCGGGAAAATTATTGCTTTTGGCTGACGGTTTAAAACAATATAATTTAAAATACGACAATACTAAAAGTAATCCCAGTTCACAAAATCAACCAACAAAGGCTACAAGCCCACGGCAAGCAGTACAACATAAACATGTATCAAACACCTGGTAACTGTTGGCGAAAGTGGCGGATCCGGATCCCGTTTCCCGGGGGCACAGCGGAAGTTTAAAAATTTTGCCCTGAGATACGTTCAATACATTGAAATCAATCAATAAACCATTCATAGGGCGTTCATTAATTGTTACCTTGCTGGCGTCTAGGCGCCCGGCTCCAACCAGAATCACAGGGAAACTGGCTCTTCAAATGTAGGCGGCGGTAGATCGTCTAATCAGGTCCACGATCGGAAATACGATTCCTTAGTCAGCCTGCACTAGAAGGACTGACGAATTTGGCACGGACGGAAACTCCTTGAAAAGCTGATCGGAACAAGTCTGATCACGGCAAGAGGCGGCGGACGGCGGCGGCCGGTGGCGGCGCTCAAGGTGGCCGACGACGGTGTGGCTAGAGGAGGAGAGGGGGCGGCCAAATTAGGTCTAGGGTTGTGATGTTATGTTATGTGATTAAACCCTAAGTCTATAATTAATAGACTTGTAAGGGACTTGTGCCGGCCCATTGGACTTGGGTCAGGCCCAGGTCCATATGAACATCCGGTTCAATTAAATCACTACGGTTTCATCATAACTACGATCGACGATCAGATCGGACCGATCGACTCAATTTCCAAAACTGAATATTATGATGCGAAAAACAATTTTTCTGATCACCTAGACCAAAATTACAGTTTAGCCCCTCAACTTTGGGAAATCGCAATTTGACCCCTGTTGACTTTTAGGAAGTCGCACTCCCTAAAATCCTCCTCCTACACTCAACACATTGATCTTAGTTTCCGTGCGAGAATCTTGAATCCATTACTTGTGTGACCCTCAATGGTTCAGGGATACAGCTAGTCGTGGGCCCACAACCATTGTGACTCCGAAATCACAATTTCGGACTTGCCCAAAGGATCATGGTAAAGCGCCTAGCAACATCACCCCATGATCCCCTAGGTATCACTGATAGTGCCTGCAAGAACCAGTCGGTCATGGTTAGCGTACAGTACGGTCCTTTCAACACATATATCCCGATCAGATCAACGACCATTGGTAAATCGAGAGTCGCTAAAGATCCGATAACTATGCATACATCTTGGAGATCGAATAGTGACATCACGAGTGTTACTAGGTAAACCATTTACCTAAAACACATCCAGTACTCTGGCCAGAGATTTATACACTATTATCCCCTCAGATAGCATAGGATATCCACGCATTAGAGCGAGCGGTGAATCCTCGACAATGAAGCATCGACTCCTACATGCATCGGGACCTCACTGAATCCCGCCACCTAATGACCCCAACTGAGTCGGTAAACGGGTCAAAGTGTGGCACCTATCATGTAGAGTCTCAATGACGTTTAGAGTAGTGAGGAATAATCAGTACAACCAAGACCTCGGACTTATCCACTCGACAAATGATAACCACTTGGAAAGTCCGAACGAGAGTAGTTCGATAGATCACCAGGTCACTATCAATCTGCATGCTCAGAACATCACAATGTTCCCTACCAATGAAACATGGTACTTCACATCGCAGATGCTAGTCTCAAGATCGGGCGGCCTTATCCTCATTTTGACGGCCCAATCGACTAGGAACTAGTTCAGAATGCACAGTGACTGTTAGATGTGTTTCATGATAGCCATCATATCCACTATCACATCTAACATACACTATAGTGCATTCTAGGTCTTCATCTAACACAATTGTTAACATTATATAACACAATGAAAATAAAAAATGCCATAAATAAATACGTATTTCATAAATAAAGATTGTCATATACAAGAGTCTATAAAACCCACACGCCACAAGTTGGCTAGTTGGGCATCTACTCTAACAGTTCAACAAAATACAACATGAGCACAGGGCATCCCCTGGCTAACTGTACTGATATATATATATATTCTATACGCTACTGGGACACTCTAACCACCACCTGGGGCACCTCCAGCCGGGTTAGCTCCACGACCAACTGGATAACCTGAACAACACAACAGGCAAGGAAAAGAAACCATGCCCAAGAGGGACATGGGGTCAAAGCCCAGTACGGAGAGCAACTGAAACAACTAAAGGAAAGCATAAGATAAAATGCAGATGCTATGCATGAGACACTGAACAACCGCTGAAGGCTACAACCAAGAGGGAGCCAAGGAGCTTAAACATAGCTCCATAGAATCTGCAACAAACGGTGGCCATGGGGTGTGTTCAAAGTGTGGTAATGAGCCACTCTCCTTGAAACCACACCCGAATACCAGATGCATCAAACAGCTCAACCTGTCGTTGCACAACTCATAAACTGTGGTAGTTAACCACTCGGCGCATGAGGGATAACAAATCCCGAATGGGAGATGAGAGTGCGGTATCGCCGCTCACCCTCGCATCCTGGTAAGAAACAACATCACAATACAACAAGATACAAGGCACAATACGGCTAAGATCTGAAATGCAAGTGATATAATGCGTGTATGCACATAACATCAGGCAGTAAACACTGGCAGCAATACACGAACAACAATCAGCCATCATTTACCCATGCCAAATCTCACGCTGTAACAAGCTCAACCCGTACCTTAATTCTGTGCAACGATTACCACAACAAGAGTCCCGAGAATTCTGGTTTAGACCTGCTAAACACACAACGCACAAAACATAAATCCCACGGGACACGGCACAGAACTCACGGTTGGGAGTTATAAACTCAAACCAGCTATCATCCTACTCAACAACTCAACAGGAAGCTCAATAACAAAGCTCTAAGGTAAGATCTTATCTCTAAATCGAAGAGCTACCTGCACAGCGAACACACGACCGAAGGAAGCACTTCGCGATTTTACTTCTAGCTGACAACAGCCTCCGAGAATGGTATAGGATGAAAGGGCTTCTTGAGAGGAGTCCAACGCTACCTCAAACGTGCAAAATGGTGACCGAAAACGACGGAAATTCACCGGAGAAAGTCACGGTGAACAGTGTTCTAGGGTTCACGAACAGAGGGTAAAAGTCGGGAGAATTTGCTAAGTATGGAGTCTGATTAGTAAAACGAATACCAAGCCTTGTTCTTATATACACGCGAGAAATATGATTTAAAATCCACCGACACAAACAGATTCCAACGACACTAACATAACAATCGCAGCTGCCGACAGCAACGGGAACAGTACGTAGCTGATACCCAACAGCTTCTTCAACTGTGCGAAGCTCACGCCAGCAACCGCAATTGCAAAGACAACGAGTGCTAATCAAAACGACGTCGCTCTGCACACGTCAGCAAATCTGATCAAAGCGCTATGCTACAACAGATCCATACAAGGCTAATACGACGTCGCCCAACCTACGTCATCATATCTGATGAACCAAACGCCCGCAACAGCGATCGCTAGCTCTAAACCAATACGACGTCGCCTCCATTAATATAAACGACGGCGTTTTGCATCCGCTACAGGAACTCACTACGAACAGATATCACCATACCGAACAGGTTCTCACAAAACAAATTTCTCATCCAAAAACTCAAAAATACGAAAACTTCCAGAATTGCTCTAAATGTGAAATCTAACCCGAAAATGCAAAAGAAACCTTCAAATTGAATTCTGAACCACCAAAATTCCTAAAAAGACCAATTAATCCTACGATTAATCTTTAACACATTTTCAGGTCTCACATTTCTCCCTCACTAAAAAGGATTTCGTCCTCGAAATCAAACAACAATTCCGGGAGAAAACACAGCAACAAAAAGCCAAAACAGAAAATCACCCAACACAAGGCCAAGAGTTCAAGATAACTGACCAAACGACAAACAACAACTAGGGAGAAAAACAACTAAAAGCTAACAGCTACTGGAAATATAGAGCAATAGCTACTCAAACAGATGCGGCCACTCGTGCTGCATCTTTTCTTCCAGCTCCCAAGTAGCTTCTTTCCTACCATGTTTGCTCCACTGCACCATCACTAATGGAATTGTTTTGTTCCTCAATCATTTCTCTTTTCTGCCAAGGATCTGCAAGGGATATTCCTGATAGCTCAACGTCTGATCTAGCTCAACATCGTCAGTTCTCAGCACATGAGACGGATCTGGCTCGTACTTCCTCAACATGGAAACATGAAAGACATCATGTAGAGAAGATAATTCCGGAGGCAACAATAGCCGATACGCTAACGGGCCAATCCTCTCAACGATCTCATACGGTTCCACGTAACGAGGGGCTAACTTTCCCTTGTGTCCAAAGCTCATAACACTGTGAAACGCAGAAACTTTAAGGAATACCTGATCACCAACCTGAAACTCTAGAGGTCGACGCCTCTTATTCGCATAACTGTCTTGTCGATCCTGGGCAGCTTTCATCCGCTGTCGAATTAGATCCACGTGATCCTTCATTTGCTGCAAAAAGTCTGGGGCAGATAGCTGCTTCTCCCCCACTTCTTCACAACATACTGGCGATCTGCACTTCCTGCCGTATAAAGCCTCAAACGGCACCATACCAATCGTCACTTGATAGCTGTTATTGTAAGAAAATTCCACTAAAGACAACGCGTCTTTCCAGCTACCACCAAAATCCATCACAACAGCTCGTAACATATCCTCCAATGTCTGGATAGTTCTCTCAGATTGGCCATCTGTCTAGGGGTGATACGCTGTACTCATAGCCAATCTGGTACCCAAAGCTGCTTGCAAACTCTTCCAAAACCTGGAAGTAAACCTTGGATCTCGGTCTGAAACGATCGAAACAGGCATACCGTGCAGTCTAACCACAAAATCCACGTACAGTCTCGCCATTTTCTTCAGAGAAAAGGTCATACCATAGGGAAAAAAATGTGCAGACTTCAACAACCGACCGATGACCACCCAAATAGCATCGCATCCTCTGCTGGTACGAGGCAGATGCGTCACGAAATCCATAGCTATGTGCCCCCAATTCCATTGGGGCACTTCCAAACTCTCGGCCTTAACCATCTGAAAGTTCAAACAACGAGCAACAAATCCAGCAACGTCGCTCTTCAGGCCCTGCTCAAAGCATCGGCCACTACGTTCGATTTCCCAGGCTGATACTTGATCTCACAATCAAAGTCCTTCAGCAGCTCCATCCAACGACGCTGTCTCATATTCAAGTCAGGCTGCGAAAAAAAATACTGCAAACTTTTGTGGTCCGAGTACACCACAAATTGCTCGCCATACAGGTAATGACGCCAGATATTCAACGCAAAAACCACCACTGCTAGCTCCAAATCATGGACTGGATAATGATTCTCATGCGGTTTCAGCTGCCGCGAGGCATACGCAATGACTCGACCATTCTGCATCAAAACACAGCCCAGCCCATTGAGCGAAGCGTCAGAACAAACAACGAAACCACCTGATCCGGACGGCAGAGCCAACACAAGCTCATTAGTCAGTTTCTCTTCGAGCAATTGAAAAGCATTATCGCATTGTTCAATCCACACAAACCGCTTGTCCTTCTGAGTCAATTGAGTCATCGGCTTTGCTATGCTAGAAAATCCTTCAATGAAACAACAGTAATAGCCAGCCAGACCAAAGAAAGTGCGAATCTCCGACACATTCTTGGGACGCTCCCAGTTCAAAACAGAATCAACCTTACTGGGATACACAGAAATCCCCTCGGCTGAAATAACATGACCCAAGAATACGACGCGATCCAGCCAAAACTCACACTTGGAGAATTTAGCGTACAGTTGCTGGTCTCTCAACGTCTGGAGGACAATTCTCAGGTGCTCCTTATGCTCCAAAGGAGTCTTAGAATATATCAAGATGTCGTCAATGAACACTATCACAAACTTGTTAGAGTAGATGCCCAACTAGCCAACTTGTGGCGTGTGGGTTTTATAGACTCTTGTACAAACAGTCTTTATATATGATATTCGCATTTTCTTATATGGCATTCTTTACTTTCATTATGTGTGTAATGATTTACAATTGCGTTGAGTAAAGACCTAGAATACAATAAAGCGTATGTTAGATGTGATAGTGGGTATGACGGCTATCATGAAACACATCTAATAGTCGCTGTGTATTCTGAACATGTTGTGGCGTGTGGGTTTTATAGACTCTTGTACAAACAGTCTTTATATATGATATTCGCATTTTCTTATATGGCATTCTTTACTTTCATTATGTGTGTAATGATTTACAATTGCGTTGAGTAAAGACCTAGAATGCACTTAAGCGTATGTTAGATGTGATAGTGGGTATGACGGCTATCATGAAACACATCTAATAGTCGCTGTGTATTCTGAACATTTCCTAGTCGATTGG
>KV014871.1:36323-75488 GCA_001598015.1 Dorcoceras hygrometricum
GTATGTTAGATGTGATAGTGGGTATGACGGCTATCATGAAACACATCTCATAGTCGCTGTGTATTCTGAACATGTTTCTAGTCGATTGGGCCGTCAAAATGAGGATAAGGCCGCCCGAGTTCGAGACTAGTATCTGCGATGCGAAGTACCATGTTTCATTGGTAGGGAACATTGTGATGTTCTGAGCATGCAGATAGATAGTGACCTGGTGATCTATCGAACTACCCTCCTTCAGACTTTGCAAGTGGTTACCATTTGTCGAGTGGATAAGTCCGAGGTCTTGGTTGTACTGATTAGTCCTCACTACTCGAAACGTCATTGAGACTCTACATGATAGGCGTCTCACTTTGACCCGTTTGCCGACTCATTTGGAGTCATAAGGCGTCGGGATTGGGTGAGATCCCGATGCATGTAGGAGTCGATGCATCGTTGTCGAGGATTCACCGCTCGCAGACATGCGTGGATATCCTATGCTATCTGAGGGGATAATAGTGTATAAATCTCTGGCCAGAGTACTAGAAGTGTTTTAGGTAAATGTGTTTACCTAGTCACACTCGCGATGTCACTATTCGATCTCCAAGATGTATGCATAGCTATCGGATCTATAGCGACTCTCGATTTACCAATGGTCGTTGATCTGATCGGGATATATGGATTGAAAGGACCGTACCGTACGCTAACCACGACCGACTGGTTCTTGCATGCACTATCAGTGATATCTAGGGGATCATGGGGCGATGTTGCTAGACGCTTTACCATGATCCGTTGGGCAGGTCCGGAATTGTGATTCCGGAGCCACAATGGTTGTGGGCCCACGGCTAGCTGTATCCCTGAACCATTGAGGGTTACACAAGTACTGGATTCAAGAATCCCGCATGGATACTCAGCTCAATGTGTTGAGCACGAGAAGAGGATTTCGGGAAGTGCGACTTCCTAAAAGTCAACAGGGGTCAATCCGGGATTTGACGCTGTTGAGGGGCAAAACGGTCATTTTGCAATTTAGGGTTAGATGATCTGAAAATTGTTTTTCAAATCATAACGTTCAGTTTTGGAAACTGAGTCGATCGGTCCGATCTGATCGGCGATCGGAGTTACGATGAAGTCGCAGCAATGGATATCGTCATTTGGACCCGGGCCCGATGGGCCGGTCCAAGTCCATTGTTAAGTCTATTTAATTATGATTATTAGACTTGATTAACAAAAAGTAACTCTACACTCAATACAACACAACCCTAAACCTAATTGCTTTAGCCGCCACCCTCCTCACTCTCAAGCCGCCGCCGCCGCCGCCTCCACGCGCCGCCGCCGCCGCCGCCGTCTTCGCTGGAAAAATTGTTTCCGGACAATTCTACGAGGAGAATCCGTTCGTGCTGATCTCGTCAGGGCTTCTAGTGCAGCCTGACGAAGGAGTCTAGAATCTGGTCATGGACCGGATTGGCGTAAACTACCGCAATCTACCGAGAAGAGCCGGATTATTGTAATCACGGTTGGAGCCAGGCACAAGTGCCAGCGAGGTAACCCGCTTAAACATCCTATGAATGTCGTAGTTTGTTTTGAATGTATCGTATTGATCGTCTCCCGCCGTTTATTCTATTGTTCTTCCGCTGCCTGGCCGGGGGGCGGATCCGGATCCCCAACAGAACTGATCTATGAACTCTCTGAAGACCCGGTTCATCATATCCATAAAGACTGTGGGAGCATTGGTCAGCCCAAACGGCATAACCAGGAACTCGAAGTACCCGTACCTCGTACAAAAATCAGTCTTTGCGACATCTTGATCTCTTAATCTCAGCTGATGGTACCCTGAACGCAAGTCAATCTTCGAATACACCGCAGAACCTTGCAGCTGATCAAATAGATCATCGATCCTGGGTAAAGGGTACTTGTTCTTAACCATCGCTTTATTCAGCTGGCGGAAATAAATACACATCTGCATTGAGCCATCCTTCTTCTTCACAAACAATATGGCGCTCCCCACGGCGACATGCTAGGTCTGATAAAACCTTTCTCCAGCAACTCGTCCAACTGCACCTTGAGTTCTCTCAACTACGCAGGCGCCAAACGATACGGGGCATGAGAAATCGGATCTGTGCCAGGCACCAGCTCAATTATGAAGTCAATCTCTCGCCTCGGAGGAAAACCAAGAATCTCCTCTGGGAACATATCGGGAAAATGTCGCACCACGAGAACGTCACTAGGCTGCACACGAGCAGAAGAAGACGCATCCAAAGCGTAGATCATGAAACCAGCATTTCCTAAGGACAACAAACTGAACATCTCCATCGCTGAGACTAACGGGATCTTCGATCGAGAATCCTGGCCGTAGAAGTCCCACTTCTCTCCAGACAAAGGCCTAAAACGAACAATCCCATGGAAACAATCCACGGAGGCCCTATAGTTGGACAACACGTCCATCCTAACAATGCAATCGAAATCCCACAACATCATACGGATCAAATTTGCTACCAACACGTGCTCACCAAATCTCAAAACGCCATCTAACAAAACCTCCTAGGAGACAGACTCACACCGACAGGGTAGAAACAGAAACAGCATCGCGCAAAGAAATGGTATGTAGACCATGCTCGATAAAAAAAGAATCAGAGATGAAAGAATGCGATGCACCGGTGTCAAACAACACACACAGAGGAAAATCGAAAACAAGACATGTACCTGCGATCACCCTGCTCGGCGTCTCCTCTACCTGCTCCCTAGTAATGACATTTGCCTGAGCATGTTGGGGTCCAGAATAGAACGACTGAGACGACTGTCCGAATCATGACGGACCAGGCTGCTGGAATGGCCAGAACTGAGTCTCACCAATCCTAGGCTGCTGAAACTGAGGGGAACGACCCCTAGACTATCCTCCACGACCCTGAGACTGGGTTGCGGCTTGCTGCGATCCAGCTGACGGACACACCCTAGCAAAATTCCCATACTGACCGCAAATATTGCAAGAGCCCTGCACACTGACACACTGGGTAGAGGGGTGCTTGCCACCACAATAGCCACAGAACTCAGCCCGAGAACCACTGCTACTCGAGCTACCTGAACGAGACGATCCAGAACCAGACTTTTTCTTGAACTGCTGACCGTGGGGTGGGAACCTCTGACTTCCAGACTGCTGTGCCACCTGCTGCTGATGCTGCTGCTGCTGCTACTGGGGCTGATGGGCTGACTGGGAAGCCTGAGAAGATTGCGCTCCCTGAACAGCAGGACGACCACCCTGCACCACCTGCTGTCTACGAGCACGACGACTCCTCAAACCCTCCTCAATATCGATAGCACTATCCACTGCTTCAGCATAAGTCTTGGGTTTGCTTGTCAACACCATCTGATACAGTTCCTCATTCAAACCCTCTAAAAATCTTGTCCTCTTGGCCCTCTCCCGGCCAGAAACGTGCGGAACGTACGCCAACAAGGAAGAAAACATCCGAGCATACTCACGAACAGACATCGAGCCCTGCTCCAAATGATCAAACTCCCGCTCACGGGCGTTCACGTATGACTCACGATAGCACTATCCACTGCTTCAGCATAAGTCTTGGGTTTGCTTGTCAACACCATCTGATACAGTTCCTCATTCAAACCCTCTAAAAATCTTGTCCTCTTGGCCCTCTCCCGGCCAGAAACGTGCGGAACGTACGCCAACAAGGAAGAAAACATCCGAGCATACTCACGAACAGACATCGAGCCCTGCTCCAAATGATCAAACTCCCGCTCACGGGCGTTCACGTATGACTCAGGAACATACTCCTGCCTAAAAGTCTCGCAAAAGTTGTCCCAAGTAATCCCTACGCCGGTTTCCAACAAAGTACTAGAAGCACCTCGCCAGCAGCGCTCTGCACCCTTCCTAAGCTGGAGGGTCACAAAACTAAAACGAAGCTCGTCGTCATACTAGACACGAGCGAATAGACCAGTGATATTCCGAAGCCACGAATCTGCATCCTCGCTCGACTCGTCACCATTGAAGGCCTGGGGGTTCATCCTCTGAAACCTCGCTATCACAACATCCATCCTCTCTACAGGGGTCGGCAACACCTCAACCTCATCCTCCTCATCATGGCTACTACGAGTACGACTAGGAGCACTAAGCCGATCCTCATTCTTGCTTTCCGACTCCTGAAACTACCCCTTACCTCTAGCTCTACGTCTAGGCGGCATCTACGAATGCACTAAACAGGATAAAGCAACAGAGAACAGATGCAGCATAGATATCACAACAATATGCAGCACATAATCACATAGTCAAGAACATGCAACACACGACACTGTGCCTAGACTCAAATGTATTCAAAGAAATCGAGCTTATCCCAGCTTAAGCTCTGATACAAAAAATGTCAGGCCTCGTGCTCACAACAGAGTAAAACCACACAACACAAGCAGAAGCTACTAAAAAGCGGGTAAAATTTTTGCTTTTGGCCTAACGATTTAAAACAATATAATTTAAAATACGACAATATTCAAAGTAATCCCAGTTTACAAAATCAACAACAAAGGCTACAAGCTCACGACAAGTAGTACAACATAAACATGTATCAAACACCTGGTAACAACCACAACTGAAACACAAGATTCAACAAAATACAACATGAGCACAGGGCATCCCCTGGCTAACTGTACTGATACATCTATATATATGCTATACGCTACTGGGACACTCTAACCACCACCTGGAGCACCTCCAGCCGGGTTAGCTCCACGACCAGCTGGATAACCTGAAAAACACAACAGGCAAGGAAAACAAACCAACCCCCAGAGGTACATGGGATCAAACCCCAGTACGGAGAGCAACTGAAACAGCTAAAGGAAAGCATAAGATAAAATGCAGATTCTATGCATGAGACACTGAACAACCGCTGAAGGCTACAACCAAGAGGGAGCCAAGGAACTCAAACATAGCTCCATATAATCTACAACAAACGGTGGCCACGGGGTGTGTTCAAAGTGTGGTAATGAGCCACTCGCCTTGACACCACACCCGAATACCAGATGCATCAAACAGCTCAACCTGTCGTTGCACAACTCATGAACTGTGGTAGTTAACCACTCGGTGCATGAGGGCTAACAAATCCCGACAGGGAGATGAGAGTGCGGTATCGCCGCTCGCCCTCGCATCCTGGTAAGAAACAACAGCACAATACAACAAGATACAAGGCACAATACGACTGAGATCTGAAATGCAAGTGATATAATGCGTGTATGCACATAACATCAGGCAGTAAACACTGGCAGCAATACACAAAACACAATCAGCCATCACTGCATTTTAGGCACAATACGACTGAGATCTGAAATGCAAGTGATATAATGCGTGTATGCACATAACATCAGGCAGTAAACACTGGCAGCAATACACAAAACAACAATCAGCCATCACTGCATTTACCCATGCCAAATCTCACGCTTTAACAAGCTCAACTCGTACCTTAATTCTGTGCAACGATTACCACAACAAGAGTCCCGAGAATTCTGGTTTAGACCTGCTAAACACACAATGCACAAAACATAAATCCCACGGGACACGGCACAGAACTCACGGCTGGGAGTTATACACTCAAACCAGCTATCATCCTACTCAACAACTCAACAGGAAGCTCAATAACAAAGCTCTAAGGTAAGATATTATCTCTAAATCGAAGGGCTAACTACACAACGAACACACGGCCGAAGGAAGCACTTCGCGATCTTACTTCCAGCTAACAACAGCCTCCGAGAATGTTATAGTATGAAAGGGCTTCTCGAGAGGAGTCCAACGCTACCTCAAACGTGCAAAATGGTGACCGGAAACGATAGGAATTCGCCGGAGAAACTCAAGGTGAACAGTGTTATAGGGTTCACGAACAGAGGGTAAAAGTCGGGAGAATTTGCTAAGTATGGAGTCTGATTAGTAAAACGAAGACCAAGCCTTGCTGCTTATATACACGTGAGAAATCTGATTTAAAATCCACCGACACAAACAGATTCCAACGACACTAACATAACAATCGCAGCTGCCGATAGCAACGGGAATAGTACGTAGCTGATACCCAACAGCTTCTTCAACAGTGCGAAGCTCACGCCAGCATCCGCAACGCAAAGACAACGAGCGCTAATAAAAACGACGTCGCTCCGCACACGTCAGAAAATCTGATAAAAGCGCTATGCTACAACAGATCCATACAAGGCTAATACGACGTCGCGCCAACCTACATCATCATATCTGATGAACTAAACGCCCGCAACAGCGATCGATAGCGCTAAACCAATACGACGTCGCCTCCACTAATATAAACGATGGCTTTTTGCATCCGCTACAGGAACTCGCTGCAAACAGATATCACCATACTGAACAGGTTCTCACAAAACAGATTTCTCCTCCAAAAACTCAAAAATACGAAAATTTCCAGAATTGCTCTAAATGTGAAATCTAACCCGAAAATGCAAACGAAACCTTCAAATAGAATTCTGAACCACAAAAAATCCTAAAAAGACCAATTAATCCTACGATTAATCTTTAACACATTTTCAGGTCTCACACTTGTAATGTCTGTGGTCAGTACGGACACTTTGCCAGAGTGTGTCCTTTGTCTGGATCGCAGCATACCGCAGTTCCACTGCAGGGTCAAGGTGGATCGTCTAGAGGTCGTTCTACTTTTCCTGTTCAGTAGCAGAGGTTGGGGGAGCCTCAGTTTAGGCCATTTCAGCAGCCTGGTCCTTCACGGTTTGGACAGTCTTCCCACCCTCAGTTTTCTGGACCTCAGTTTGCCCAAGTGAACGCCATGATTAGGGAGAAATTGGAGAGCACACCGGGTGGAGGGATTATCTCAGGTACTTGTTTTATCTTTGATTTTCCTGCGCGTGTGTTGTTTGATACAGGAGCGTCGCATTCTTTTGTTTCTGATGCATTTGTGGTTGAGCATGGTTTGCATACCACTACCTTGTGTGATGTTGTATCTGTTGCGACTCCTGCCAGTGCGAGACTGTTCTCCCAGGAGATTTTGTTGAATGGTGTTCTTAGGTTTGGTGAGAGTGTGTTGTTAGCCAACCTGATCAGGCTAGTGATGTGGGATTTTGACTGTATAGTGGGAATGGACGTGTTGTCTAGCTATAGGGCCACCGTGGATTGTTTCCATGGCGTTGTGCGATTTAGGCCCCAGTCTGGCGAGAAATGGAATTTCTACGGCCAAGATTCCCAGTTGAAGATCCCTTTAGTCTCTGCGATGGAGATGTTCAGCCTGTTGTCGCTTGAGAATGCTGGTTTCATGATCTATGCCTTCGATGCGTCTTCTTCTTCGAGCGTAGAGCTTAGTAGAGTCCCCGTAGTTTGAGATTTCCTGGATGTGTTTCTGGAGAGATTCCTGGTTTTCATTCGAGGCGGGAGATAGACTTCAGCATTGAGTTTGTTCCTGGTACAGCTCCGATTTCGCGTGCTCCGTATATTTTAGCGCCTGCTGAGTTGAGGGAGCTCAAGGAGCAGCTTAGTGATTTGCTGGAGAAGGGATTCATTAGGCCTAGCATGTCCCCGTGGGGAGCACCTATCTTGTTTGTTAAGAAGAAGGACTGGTCGATGAGGATGTGCATCGACTTTAGGCAGTTGAACAAGGCGACAGTGAAGAACAAGTACCTTTTGCCTAGGATCGATGATCTTTTTGACCAGTTTCAAGGGTCTGCCGTGTTTTCGAAGATCGATCTACGTTCTGGGTATCATAAGTTGCACATTCGTGAGCAGGATGTTGAGAAGACTGCGTTTCGTACGAGGTATGGGCATTACAAGTTTCTATTTACGCCTTTTGGTTTAACGAATGCTCCCACAGTTTTCATGGATTTGATGAATAGAGTCTTTAGAGAGTTCATCGATCGGTTTGTGATTGTGTTTATCGATGACATTTTGGTGTACTCTAAGACTCCGTTGCAGCATAAAGAGCATTTGATGCTAGTTCTTTCAGAAGCTTCGAGACTCGCAGCTGTATGCCAAGTTTTCCAAGTGCGAGTTTTGGTTGGACCGAGTTGTGTTTCTGGGTCATGTGATTTCTGTTGATGGTATTTCTGTGGATCCTAGTAAGGTTGAGACTGTTCTTAACTGGGAGCGTCCCAAGAGTGTTGCTGAGATTCGTAGTTTCTTGGGTTTGGCTGGCTATTATCGGCGGTTTATAGAGGGATTCTCAAGTATACCAAAGCCAATGACGCAGTTGACTCAGAAGGACAAGCGTTTTGTTTGGACTGAGAAATTTGAGAATAGTTTTCTGTTGCTCAAAGAGAAGCTAACTACTGCGCCTGTGTTAGCTCTACCGCGTGGTTCAGGTGGTTTTGTTGTTTGTCAGATGCTTCCTTGAATGGATTGGGTTGTGTGTTGATGCAGAATGGTCGACTCATTGCTTATGCCTCTCGGAAATTGAAGCCGCATGAGACTCGTTACCTAGTTCATGATTTGGAGTTAGCAGCAGTGGTTTTTGCTTTGAAGATTTGGCGCCACTACCTGTATGGTGAGCAGTTTGTGGTGTACTCCGACCACAAGAGTATTCAGTATCTATTTTCTCAGTCAGATTTGAATATGAGACAGCGTAGATGGATGGAGCTGCTAAAGGATTTTGATTGTGAGATCAAATACCAGCCAAGGAAGATGAATGTAGTTGCTGATGCATTGAGCAGAAAGGCTCTAGTGGCGATGCTGGCTTCGATGCAGATTTCGAAGGTCCATGAGCATCTTAGAACTACTGGTTGGAGGTTTTACCCCACTGAGTATTATGTTATGGTGTCTTCTTTTCAAGTTGAGCCACAACTTGTTTCTAGCATTCGAGCAGCTCAAAGGACAGATCCTTCCATCCATGAGTTGAAGCTGAAGGTGAGAGCTGAACAGTTGGAAGACTATACTGTCTCTTCTGATGGTTGTTTGAGGTTTCGTGGCAGGCTTGTTGTGCCAAATCTGGTTGATCTTAGAGAAGAGATCTTGCGAGAAGCGCATTGTAGTAGATAAGTGTCCATCCTGGTGCAAGGAAGATGTATCATGCCTTGAAGCAGCATTACTGGTGGACAGGTTTGAAGAGTGATGTTTCTGATTTTTAGCCCGATGTCTGAATTGTCAGCAAGTCCAAGCAGAGAGGATGAGACCTGGTGGTTTGTTGCATAGCTTAGAGGTGCCCCAATGGAATTGGGAGCACATAGCTATGGATTTTGTCACGCATTTTCCCCGTTCCAGCAGAGGTTGTGATGCTGTGTGGGTGGTAGTAGATAGATTGTCGAAGTCTGCGCACTTCATTCCCTACAACATGAGCTATTATTTGATGAAGATGGAGAAGCTGTACATAGATTTTGTGGTACGTTTGCATGGTGTGTCAGTTTCGATTGTTCTAGATCGTGATCCTCGATTTACTTTCAGGTTTTGGAAGAGTTTGCAAACTGCTTTGGGAACTAGATTGGCTATGAGTACAGTTCTAGATCGTGATCCTCGATTTACTTTCAGGTTTTGGAAGAGTTTGCAAACTGCTTTGGGAACTAGATTGGCTATGAGTACATCGCATCACCCCCAAACAGATGGCCAATCTGAGAGGACTATCCAGATTTTAGAGGATATATTGTGAGCTGTTGTGATGGACTTCAGTGGTAGCTGGCAAGACTTGTTGTCTTCCCTTGAGTTTTCCTACAATAACAGCTATCATGTCACGATTGGAATGGAACCATTTGAAGCTTTGCATGGCAGAAAGTGCAGGTCGCCGATATGTTGGGAAGAAGTGGGGGAAAAGCAGCTGTCTTCTCCAGAGTTTGTGCAGCAGATGAGAGATCAGGTGGACTTGATTCGCCAGAGAATGAAAGCTGAACAAGATCACCAAGCCAGTTATGCGAATAAGAGGCGTAGGCCTTTAGAGTTTGAGGTTGGTGATCTAGTTTTTTTTAAGGTTTCTCCTTTCCGCAGTGTTATGAGGTTTGGTCTCAAGGGAAAGTTAGCTCCTCGCTATGTTGGTCCTTATGAGATCTTAGAGAGGATTGGTCCTTTGGCTTATCGGCTGTTGTTGCCACCATATTTGTCCTCCTTACATGATGTGTTTCATGTTTTGATGCTGAGGAAATATGAGCCAGATCCCTCTTATGTGTTGAGAACTGACGAGGTTGAGTTAGATCGGACCTTGAGTTATGTTGAGTATCCCTTGCAGATCTTGGATAGAAAAGAGAAACAGCTGAGGAACAAAACCATTCCTTTGGTGATGGTTCAGTGGAGCAAGCACGGTAGAGAAGAAGCTACTTGGGAACTGGAAGAGAAGATGCAGCGTGAGTGGTCGCATCTGTTTGAGTAGATGTTGCTTTTGTTCCAGTAGTTGGTTGCTTGTGTTTCTTTCCCCAGTTATCTTGAACTCTTGTTTTGGAGTCGATTGATTTCGAGGAAGAAATCCTATTTTAGTGGGGGAGAGATGTGAGGCTCGAAAGCTGATGAGATTAATTGAGTTAATTAATCGGGTTCTGTGGAGATCAGCTTTGCGTTGATGAGCTTGGAGAAGCTATCGGGTTTTGTTTGAGCTCTTAGAACACTTCTGGAGAGTTTAAGTTTGGCGTGGATTCAGTTCAGCAGTTACCGCGAGTCATCGCTGAATGTTGGCGCTCAGCAATGGTGACGTCCGTAGTAGTGGTTGTATTCAGCAGTCGTAGCAAGATCTGTTGTCGCTGAGCAGTAGAGAGCGCGCTAGCATGTTTCAGCAGTGAGTAGTTCTACGACGCTGTTTGGATTAGTTGGAACGGCAGCGTTTTGGATTAGCGAAGAAGACTCAGCTGTGAGTTGCGTTAGCTTCAGCTGTGTGAGGGATCTGTTGTTGCGAACAGATGTTGGTTAGTGTTCAGCAGTGAGTAGCGGGTGACGTGTCCAGTTGCGACAGTAGTTCTCTACGACGTTGTTTGAGTTAATAGCGATCGTTGTTTTGGCATAGAGTGAGATCTGTTTGTGAGAGGGAATATCAGTTGCGATAGTTTAAGTATTGGTGGATACTGCTCCTTCAGCTGTGACCAGCTTTGACTTATAAGAGAGGACTTGGTCTTCGATTTGAGTATCCAGTTTCCATACTTAGAATATTTTCCCGATTGCCAAATTCTGTCGCGATACCCTAGCTACTGTTCACCGAACCTTATCTTCTTTGATTGCCGGCGGTAGGCAGCTCCGACGAGAGTAAGAGTGGTAGCGTTGGACTCCTCTTGCTGAGATGCTTCGTTTGGATATTGTTTTCGAACGTTTTCTTGAAGCTGGTGAGGTATGCGAAGACATCTCCCTTGTGTAATATGTTAGCATAAGCGTCGGATTTCGCTCCTAACTTGTTGGGGGTAAGTAAAGTTCTAGCCTTTAAGCTTTGTTTAGAGCTTTCTGGTGAGTTAGAGAGGTAGGATTAGCACTGGTGGAGTTTGTAACTCCCAGCTGCTGTGTTCTGTGCTACGGTCCCTGAGGATTGTGTGTTACCGTTGAGCATGTGTAGATCTGTGTGCTCGGGACGTCATTGTGGCAACCTGATTGTAGTAATTGTTGCACAACGATTTGAGGTACGGATGTGAGCACCCAGCTGCTGTGTTCTGTGCTACGGTCCCTGAGGATTGTGTGTTACCGTTGAGCATGTGTAGATCTGTGTGCTCGGGACGTCATTGTGGCAACCTGATTGTAGTAATTGTTGCACAACGATTTGAGGTACGGATGTGAGCATGTTTACAGCTTAGGATTGAGCATGGATTATGTGCTTTGCTGTGTATGCTCTGTGCTGTTATCGTTTGTGCATTGTATTGATATCAGCTGTTGCATTTGCATACACGCATTATCCTGTTGAGCTCTACTTTGCTAGCTATGCTTGTTCTGCTGATTTTAGAATACCAGAATGCTGTATTCGAGGACGAGCGGGTAGTTCCCGTATACCTCGGAGGCTGAGCGGGTAACTCCCGTACCTCTTCTCCCTGCTGGGTTTGTTAGCCGCTATGAGTGGAGTGGGTAGCTCCCACATCTCATGAGTGGGCAACAGCAGGTGGAGCTGTTTGTTTAGCATCTGGTATGGTGTACTGGAGATGAGTGGGTAGCTTCCATGTGCTCAGTATACCCGTGGCCACTGCTTGTCTTTCCTTTGATCAGATCTTGTTGTTGAGCTGTTGTTGCGATCCTTTGGATCCCTGCTGTCGGTTGTAGCCTTGATCCCTTGCATATTTGCATATTTATCTGTTGCTTTCCTTATGCTGTTTATGCTGCTCTCCGTACTGGGGTTTGACCCCGATGTCCCTCTGGGGCTTGTGTATTGTTGCCTGTATGTGTTTTCAGGTTTCCCAGGTTTCTCTGCTGGTCGTGGCTTTGACCCAGCTGGAGGTGCCCAGGAGGTGGATAGAGTGTCCCAGTTAGCGTATAGCATATATGTACTAGTACTGTCAGCCGAGGAATGCCCTGTGCTTGTGGGATTGTGTTATCCATTGTAGTACTGGTATTTGTATTTGTTTAAATGCTGTACTGTTGTACTGAGTGTTTGTAAAACACTGGGATTACTTTGAGTATTGTGTATTTTAAATTTATATGTTTTAAACCGTCAGGCCTAAAGCGAAAAATTTTAAGCCACTTTTGGTATGCTTCCGCTATTGTTTTGCGTGGTTTAACTCTGAGTAGAGCACGAGGCCTGACAGAAGCTGCTAGATCTATGATTGCTTATTCTGGTATTTCTCAAAAATTCTGGGCAGAAGCAGTTAACACAGCTTGCTACACTCAGAACAGATCTATGATTAACAAGACTCATGGAATTACCCCATATGATATCTGGAGTGGCAAGAAACCTGATATATTTATTTCAGGGTGTTTGGGTTCAGATGTTTCATTCACAACAATGTTAAAAAGCACGTAACAGCTTTCGATGCCACATCTGATGCATGTTTATTTCTCGGATATTCAGCTGTGAGCAAAGCCTATAGAGTGTTCAACAATCGAAGTCTGACGGTTGAAGAATCAGCACATGTGGTGTTTGACGAAAACAACTTTCGATCCAACTCAGCTTCGAGCTTACATGATTTGTTTTCATGTCTGGAATCAACCATCCTTGATGAATCAGATGACGACGTGCCACAACAAAGACATTCATCTGATCCCCAACCAGATCTGGACACACCACGCGATAACGTTCAAACAGATCTGATAGGTAATCCAGTAGTCATTGATTTGACTAACGTTGACCAACAGGAACAGATCTCGTCGAGTGTGTCAGCTGCTGGTGATGGAGAAACAGATGCGCAAGATAATTCACATCAATTGGTAGCTGAACCAAATCTGGAACAAAGCCCTCATCAATTGGAGCCAGATAATCCTGATCAAGCCAACCAATCGAACATCCAAGCTGAACTAGGAGCAAATCCAATCGGATCTGATCTTTGGTGGAATAGAAATCATCCACCCGAGCAGATCATAGGTAGCATTCACTCTCTAGTTATCACACGAAGCCAGCTCATGCATGATCACTTTGATTCAGCATTCATATCACATATAGAACCAAAGCTGATAGAGGAAGCTTTAGCAGAACCGAGCTGGATAGATGCAATGCAAGAAGAACTTAGCCAATTTACAAGAAATAATGTATGGAAATTAGTTCCTAGACCTTCTAACCATTCAGTTATAGGAACTAAATGGGTCTTTAGGAACAAGATGAATGAAGATGCTGTAGTTGTTAGAAACAAAGCTAGACTGGTAGCTCAAGGATTTAGACAAATGGAAGGCATAGAGTTTTGATGAGACCTTCGCCCCAGTAGCTAGATTAGATGCCATTTGCATGTTTCTTGCATATACTGCATACAAAGAATTCAAAGTTTTTCAAATGGATGTGAAGAGTGCCTTTCTTAATGGCATCTTAACAGAGGAAGTGTATGTTGCACAACCTCCTGGCTTCATTAATAATACATATCCAGATCTTAACAGAGGAAGTGTATGTTGCACAACCTTCTGACTTCATTAATAATACATATCCAGATCACGTTTACAAACTGGATAACGCTCTATATGGGTTGAAGCAAGAACCTGAGCTTGGTATGATACACTGTCAAAATTTCTTATCGAGCATGATTCACAATAGGCACCGTTGATAAGACTTTGTTTAAATTTGTCAAATTTGATCATATCCTGCTGGTACAGATATATGTTGATGATATTTTTTGGGTCAACTAACCCCAAGCTATGCAAGAAATTTTCTAAGTTGATGCAGGAAAAGTTCGAAATGAGCAGATGGGTGAGCTGACGTTCTTTCTGTGATTACAAGTGAGACAACTTGACAATGGGATCTTTGTCAATCAAGCAAAATACACGAAAGAACTGTTAAGATAAAATTTATAAGTTATGGTGATAACAAAATAAGACTGAGAAATAATCATAAGTATTCGCAGAGGACAAAATAAGGAAACATTTCAGATCGTGACGTCATTGAGTTGAAGATTTAGATTCGAGAACTCTGAGTTAAGTTGCGTTGACATCTAAGTTGACCATTCGGGAATTGATCAGATATCGAGTCTAAGTTTTCAGTTATCGATTGAGGAATTCTGAATTAAGTTCCAAGATATCGGGTTATTTGAGTAATCGGTTTTATCAGTTATCGGGACAGTCTTTCAGATTTGAGGGGATTCAGATTTGATTCAGAAGCTACATTAAGAGATCTGTTTTAGAGCAAAGTATATTCAGACTTGATTCAGAGGCTTTAGTAACAGACTCTGGTATATCGACTAAGATGATATAATTCAGATTCGAGAGTATCAGAGGTGAACATACTCTTTGCAAGCAATTCAGATGTGAGTAACAGGAAGTCAGATCTGTATATGCTACTTCAGATATTAAGCTACTACTGATGATCAGTTTTGACAGAGTATATTCGAAAGAACTTTATGGTATTTCAGATTTCTTTAACGAACTTAGATTGGACAGATTCGACTCAGTGACTTACAGATGTATGTTATCAGATTTGATTACGAGAATAGTACAGTATTCAGATTTGACATATTCAAGAATACACAAAGAGGGAAAGATTCGTTTAACAGAGTGAACTTTCAAATGTGAGCTTCGAACCACTTCAGATGTTGTAAAAGGATTATTTGAGGAGAAAGAACGGTCATGATTTAATCTTATAAAAGTCTAGAATTGAGGAGACAAGATCAGAGCTATTTTGGGTAAAGTTGCACAGTACGCAGAGTGATTGATACGATGATTACTCACTTTGGAATATAAGTCAATTTAGCCCTGACGAGCGCAGTTTACCTTTTGTATGGCATTAATGGAGCATTAAATGCTATGATACGATGAAGATATGCAAAGAAGCTTATCTCTACTGGCTACATTTATTGACCATTGAAGACAAAGAGTATAAATAGCTGAAAAATTCAAATGGAGAAGATCTCAGTCATTCTCTACCATTCACGACGTTCTCACTTCTACTATAACGCTCTTTACATACTTACTGGTAATCTTTTATCGAAAATTATTCCAAGTCCCAATATTCAAATCTTGAAGAACTCTCAAGTTCAAGCCTTCATAGATTCACACTTCGAGATATCTTCTGGTTTACATTTCTAAAAAGTTCTTGTTGATAAAAGAACCAGAAGATTTACAGTACTCAATATATCATATTTATTTGTATCATTCTGTTTTTGAGTCTGTAACAAATGTGCTAAGTGAAGCCGTTTGAGAAATTACGTTGATTGTATTCAGCAGTTGTATCTGGTTGTATTGGTGATTGCTAGGAGTTCAGTGTCTGTATTCATCAAAGTCTTCTAGTGGAACCTTCCTGCAAAGGAAGAAGGGGAGACGTAGGATTTAATATCCGATCTTCCAGAAACAAATCTCTGCTCCTTATAATTTTACTTACTGCATATATTTACTTATAATGTTCACTGATCAATCGATTTATTTCCGCACAATTATTGTTAGTCGAGAAATCAGATTTAAACTGAGATACCTCAGATCTAGTAACTCGGATCTGAGTTAAGCGAGGCGCTTGTAAAATCGTTTTAAGGTTTCGAAAAATAAAAATCTAAGGAGTTCATTCAACCCCCCCTCTTCTGAACTCCTAAGGCTGTTTTCGATCCATATTGATCCTATCAATTGGTATCAGAGCTTGCGCATCTCAGTTATTGAACAGCCTGTCATTTACGTTTTATATATTTCAATATGTATAACTCACATAACAAGATTCCTATGTTTATGAAGGCCCCCCCCTCTTCTGAACTCCTAAGGCTGTTTTCGATCCATATTGATCCTATCAATTGGTATCAGAGCTTGCGCATCTCAGTTATTGAACAGCCTGTCATTTACGTTTTATATATTTCAATATGTATAACTCACATAACAAGATTCCTATGTTTATGAAGGAAGACTATGATGATTGGAAGATAAGGATGCAAGCACATTTGGCGGCGCAAGATGATGATATGTGGTCAGTCATTACAGATGGACCCATAAAGATAATGAAGGCGAACACTGCTATAGCCATATCTGTTGGAGCACCGGAATGGGTAGAAAAGAGAAGATATGAATACACTACTGAGGAGAAGAAGAAATCGAACTTGGAAAATGTGGACAGAGATATTCTGTATAAGACGCTGGATAAAAACATGTTCAGCAAAATCAAGACCTGTACTACTGCCAAGGAAATTTGGGAGAAGCTGATTCAGATCTACGAGGGCAATGATGAAACCAAGGAGAACAAACTAACTGTAGCCCAAATACGAGTCCATGAAGATGATAGAAGGAGAAACAATGGCGGAGTTCGATGAGCGCTTCAGTGCTGTGGTGATCGAACTAACAAGCTTGGGCAAGGAATACAGCAACCGTGAGTTGGCACTGAAAGTGATGAGAGCACTTCCCAGGGATTGGGATGTCAAGACAATGGCCATTCGGGAATCTAAGGATCTAAATAAGTTGGAGCTTCATGATATTTTTGCGAACCTGAAGGCATATGAATGTTAGAAACCAGATGAGGCAGGGCCGTCGACATCTCAACCAACTAAAGCTTTGCGGCAACGACATCTGAAAAGTGCTCACTGAGAAAATATTCCAAACAACTCAGCAATGATGCAATGTCCCTCTTCGTCAAGAAGTTTGGGAAATTTCTGAGTCTTTCTCTTATAATAATGCTAACAAAACTGAATAATTATCTACTGATATGAACTGTTACAATTGTGGTCGTCCAGGTCACTTTGCAGCAGACTGTAACAGGCCAAAGAAGGAGGACAGACCTAAAAGGGATGAGAATAAGGACGATAGATCCAAGGAAAGATCAAAGGAGAGAATCATGAGGACAAGATCTGACAAAAGACCCAACCGAAAGAATGATAGAAAAGTGCTTGTTGCAGAAGAAAGCAACAAAAACTGGGCGGATTTAGATTCCGATTCCTCATCAAGCTGCTCCTCATCTAGCGACAGTGAACATGAGGAAGTTCACTGCCTGATGGCTAATCAACCTTCGGATGACGAGGTATTTGATTTCTCCAACACTGAATTCACATGACAAGACCTAATTAACGCACTCAATGAAATGGTCCATGAGTACAGAAAGCTTTCTCAAACATTTGAGAAAGTCAAGGCTGAAAACAATGGTTTGAAATATAGTTCAGTAGAACCAAGCACCTATCAACTTGGGGAAACTGACAGTTTTCAAACTGAGTTAAGTAAGCTGAAGTCAGAGAATGAATCGTTGAGATTAAGATCCTGTGAGGTCGAATCTGAAAACGTAAAGTTAAAAGAAATAATGAGCTCCTGGACCATGTCTTCCGTTTCCCTTAACAAGCTGTATGAGACTCAGAAGCCACCGAATGATAGAACTGGATTAGGTTTCAACGTTGAAGAAAGCAGCTCTGAGGGAACGAGTACTCAATCAAATCTGGTGTATGACAAATTCAAAAAGATGAATTATTTCAAAGCCAGTGTGATACACAACACTTGTGAGTCGGTAAAGTATGATGACCAGACCTCTGGGCAACTGAACCAAAAGGGCAAAGCTGGTATTGGAAATATCAGACCTGAGAATTCTAAGCAAATCTGGTTAAAGAACAGACTTGATAAAGAGAAAGAGAAAGCTGGCTCTAAGTCATCTGTTCCTCACCAGCCTAGGTGGAATTCGACGAAGGTAAAATCTGTTTGGAAAAAGGTCCAGCCCCGACGAGATCTGAATGGTCCACATACTAAGACAAAACTCAACAGATCCCACCATATTTCTACACCTTTATGGACTTTCATACTGGAAATGTTAAGTTAATTCAAGTATGGGTCCCGAAAGGGGTAATCCGATCTGGACCCAAGTAAAATTGGGTACCAAAATTTGTTTTCGTGATTGCAGGATAACAGGTACAAGGCTGGAGATGAGTCAATCATATGGTACCTGGATAGCGGTTGTGCACGACACATGACAGGAAATCCAAAGTTGCTAACAGATGTGATTCATCACAAAGGAGAAAAAATCGTTTTTGGTGATAACTCACATGGTAACACTGTGGGTAAGGGTAAGATTACCCACGGTAACATTTCAATATCTGATATTTTAGTTGTTGAGAATTTGTGCTACAATCTAATCAGTATAAGTCAGCTGTGTGACAAGGGTTCCACAGTTAGCTTCCAAAAGCACACTTGCACAGTTCAGAGTCCAGAAGGTCTGACCGTATCGGTGGGTAAAAGATCGAGGAATACCTACATTATCAATTGGTCAGAGCAAATGACTGCCTTGCAGCTGACTCTTCCAAGAGCTGGCTGTGGCATCAGCATGAATCATATTAACTTTATAACGCTTGCCAAATTGAGTCAGCATGAACTGGTTTCTGTTATGCCCAAAATCAATTTTCTAAGGACAAGATCTGTGCCGCATGTCAGCTTGGTAAACAAATCCGTTCTACTTTTAAAAATAAAGGCGGTAAATGTTCATCTCGAAGCTTAGAGCTTTTACATATGGATCTCTTTGGTCCTATTCCCGTAACGAGCTTAGGGGGAACGAATTACACCCTTGTTGTTGTTGATGATTTTACAAAATTCACTTGGGTGCTGTTTTTAAAATCAAAATCTGAAACTG
The DNA here is from genome assembly GCA_001598015.1 of Dorcoceras hygrometricum. Lineage (NCBI taxonomy): Eukaryota > Viridiplantae > Streptophyta > Magnoliopsida > Lamiales > Gesneriaceae > Dorcoceras > Dorcoceras hygrometricum. The sequence continues at coordinate 55,328 of KV014871.1, forward strand.
CTGACCAGCTGATTAAGCTTTTGAAACGTTTGCAAAATGACAAATCTTGTACTGGCAATCGGATAAGATCTGATAGAGGGAACGGTACTTTAAAAGAAGCTGCTAGATCTATGATTGCTTATTCCGGAATTTCTAAAAAATTCTGGGCAGTAGAAGTTAACACAGCCTGCTACACTCAGAATAGATCTATGATTAATAAGTTGCACGGCAAAACCCCATATGAGATCTAGAGTGGCAAGAAACCTGATATGTCATATTTCAGGGTGTTTGGGTGCAGATGCTTCATTCACAATAATGGTAAGAAGCACCTAACAACTTTTGATGCTAAATCTAATGCAGGTTTATTCCTAGGTTATTCAGCTGTGAGCAAAGCATACAGAGTTTTCAACAATCTAAGTCTGACGGTTGAAGAATCAGCATATGTGGTTTTTGATGAGAAAAGTTTCAGATCCAACTCAGCTGCGAGCCTCAATGATTTATGCACATGTCTGGAATCATCCAGCCTTGATGAATCAGATGATGAAGTTCCACAACAAAGAAACTCAGCTGAGATACAACCAGCACTGGAAACACCGCACGACAATGCTCAAGTAGATCTGACAGGTAATCCAGCAGTCATTGATTTGACTAAAAGTTGACCCAACGCAGGATCAGATCTCATCAAGTGTTCCATCTGCTGAAGCTAAAACAAGAAATGCTCAAGATGCTGAGCAACCAGATCCCGCAACACATCAACTGGAATCTGTTGCACAACCTAGCAACACTAATCATGAATTTATCTCAGATAACCCAGATGTGACCATCCAACCAAACATCGAAGCTGAACAGGGAGTAAATCCATTTCGATCTGATCTTCGGTGGAATAGAAATCATCCACCCGAGCAGATCATAGGTAATATTCATTATCCTGTTCGCACACGAGGCCATCTTATGCATGATCACTTGATTCAGCATTCATTTCGCATATAGAACCAAAACTGATAGAAGAAGCCTTATCAGACCCAAGCTGGATAGATGCAATGCAAGAAGAACTTAATCAATTTAAGATAAATAATGTATGTCAACTTGTACCTAGACCTTATAATCAGTCAGTGATAGGAACTAGATGGGTCTTTAGAAACAAACCGAATGAAGATGGAGTAGTAACAAGGAAAAAATCTAGACTGGTAGCTCAAGGATTTAGGCAAATGGAAGGTATAGATTTTGATGAGACCTTTGCACCAGTAGCTAGACTAGAAGCCATTCGCATGTTTCTTGCATATGCTGCATATAAAGACTTCAAAGTCTTTCAAATGGATGTTAAGAGTGCATTTCTTAATGGAATCTATTTGAGGAAGTGTATGTTGCACAACTTCCTGGCTTCGTTGATCATACATATCCAAATCACGTTTACAAATTGGATAAAACTCTATACGGGTTGAAGCACGCACCCAGAGCTCGGTATGATACACTATCTAAGTTTCTTATTGAGCATGATTTCACTATAGGCACAGTTGATAAGACGCAATTTAAATTTGTGAAATCTGATCATGTCTTGTTAGTGCAAATTTATGTAGATGATATTATTTTTGGGTCAACAAATCCCAAGTTGTGCCAGAAATTTTCTAAGTTGATGCAGGACAAGTTTGAGATGAGCATGATGGGAGAGCTGACGTTCTTTCTGGGATTACAAGTGAGACAAATTTACAATGAAATCTTCATCAATCAAGCAAAGTATACGAAAGAACTGCTGAAGAAATTTGGCATGGACAATTGCTCAGCAGCAGCGACCCCAATGAGCTCCTCAATCAAATTGGACAAATATGAAGCTGGATCTGCCATTGAGGTATCTCTATATCGTGGTATTATAGGCTCTTTGCTTTACTTAACCGCTAGCAGACCAGACATCATGTTTGCTGTCTGTATGTGTGCTAGATTCCAAGCGGAGCCAAAGCAATCTCATTATATTGCTGTAAAGCGTATACTGAAATATTTAAAAGGAACTTCCAATGTGGGTCTTTGGTATCCCAAAGACTCAAGGTTCCAACTGATCGGTTACAGTGATGCAGACTAGTAGGATGTAGATTTGATCGTAGAAGCACAAGCGATACTTGTCAATTCTTAGGAGATCGATTGATTTCCTGGTTCAGTAAAAGCAGACCTCTATGGCAACGTCCACAGCTGAAGCAGAGTACTTAGAAACTGGAAGATGTTGTGCTCAGATTCTATGGATTCAACACCAGCTAAAGGACTACGGCATTTGATGCTTCTGAAGCACCTATTCTCTGTGACAACACCAGTGCTATCACAATCACTCAAAACCCTGTGTTGCATTCTAGAACAAAGAGTATCGACATAAGGCATCACTTCATAAGAGATCATGTGCTCAAGAATGGCGTCCGGCTGGAATATGTGTCGACTGACCAGCAAGTTGCTGACATCTTCACAAATCCTCTACCAGACGCTAAGTTTTCTTATTTCAGAAACATTCTTGGTCTCTTAGAATTGACTTGATTTGCCTATGTGGTAACAATTGCAGGTTGAACAGCTTTCGTGTTTTATCAGATCTGAGTCTACTATTCAGGGGAACCTTCATGGATTTTCAGATCTGGTAAAACCTCAGGTGTGAAAACCTAAAAATTCAGCTCCAGGAAATAGAGCAAAAAAAAAAAAAATTCAGCTGCTGGTCGAAAACCAGCTGCTGGTCGAAAACCAGCTGGTGGCTGAAAATCAGCTGGTGGTCGAAACTCAGCAGTTGGCCAACGTGAATTTTTGAAGAATTAAATCTGGTTCCCTGCTGATTCGGAAGTTGCTTTAATCCTTGGAGAATTCAGTCGCAACGAATTTGGTGAAGTCAACGCTGGTCAACGATTCTGTAGCTGCCTGCTGGTGCTGGCAACAGTAGGGTAACGTAGGCGTGACGCGTTGTATCTGCTGGCATACGTTGTCTTGAGCTTGAGAATGATTGAGGAAGCGACACGTGTTAGTCAACGTTTTTGAGTGTTGACTATAGGATTCAGCAATTACTTAGATAGGGCGACCAGTCGATGGGTTGATGAACCAGCCGCAGGAGTTTCCCTTATGCAACTGTTGGTGTTTGTATGCGTCGACTGGATTGGATGTAGTAGGCGCAGCGACGTCGTTTGATTAAGTGCAGCTGCTGGTTTTGGATCGGTGTGAAGAATGTGTGTTGACTGGGTGACCAGCTGCTGGTGGTTATATATTTGTCGTCCGCTGGTAGGCGTGGCGACGTCGTTCGATGAAGTTAAAATGCTTCGTTTTGGATGTTGCAGCTGGAACCGGTCGTTGGTTGTTTTGAAGAGATCAGCTGCCTGCTGATATAACGCTACGACGTCGTTTTGATAAGTTAGAACGGTGTCGTTTTGGAGTGTTTTCTTGCGACTGCTTATTTGGTTGCTACTGCTGGTTTTTAGCGAAAGAAAGAGATGGTATCTGCTGGTAGATACCTGCTGGTCTTGTCGACTGAATTGATGATCAGCAGATGTTGGATTTGGGAGATTATTTATAGAAGTGTTGTTCGACACTTAGAAATTTTTGAACCAGACATTCCTCATCTCCATTTCCAAACCCTCGATTATCTACTGTTCACCGTAACTTTCGATCGCCAATTCCCATCGCGTTCAGCCTCTGTTTTTGACGATCTTGGTGGCGCTGGATTCCCCTTGCTTAGCTCTTTCGTTTGCCACCTTTGAGGCACTGCATTTGAGCAGGAGTGGAAGTGCGAAAAGCTGTTTGTTCGAAGCTTTCTCATGAAGCCTGTGCCGTGTATTTCTCCTGCTAGCGTGAGCCCTTGAGTGAGCTTTTCTTGCGATTCGAGCTCTAAATCACCTGCTGGTCGAAATTCAGTAGCAACGCAAATTCAGCAGCGACGCAAATTCAGCAGCAACGCAAATTCAGCAGCGACGCAAATTCAGCAGTTGGACATTTGGCGACGCGAATTCAGCAGCTGGCGATTTAGCGACGCACACTTCATCGTCTCCACGAAACTTCATAATTCAGATTTCTTGACACAAATCCAGATTCTTGATGCAGGAAACTTCACCCGAGAAATTCAGAGGGAACTCTCACGCGTACAAGCCAGATTTCACGTTGTAACGGCCAAATTGAGGTGATTAAGGGGCAATTAAAGCTCGTAATTCCATGGTTTAATCCTACGCGTGTAACCGTCGGTGTAATGGTAATAAAGACAGAGGTTTAAGGTCGCTTAAATGGCAGACGATTGATTCATCACTCGACGCCTATAAATACAGACAGAACCTCAGAGTTGTCCACACCATTCGAAATCCCTCAGTTAGAAAAGCAGCAAGCTCACGCTGAGAACCTGTAGAAATTGTTGCCAACTTCCATAGTCGAATTTCTGCACAAATTGAAAGCTAACGCCGTGCTCCAGAAGTTCTTCTACCAGACTTCACGCCATTTTTGAGTCCCTGCGTTTTGTTGGCACCGCCCAAAACATCCAGACTTCACGCTTTTCACACCAGATTTCTCACAAGGGCCAAGCATCTCCGCGCTTTTGGAAAACCAGACTTCAGGCTTCGAACTTTACACGCAAATTCAGACTTTGAATGTAAGTGGGCTTTTTCTAAGTAATATATTCGTTTGATATATATATATATATATATACGGAATATTCCGCACTCTGGGTTACTTGGTGTAACCACATGGCCTCGACCCCTTAGAGGAGTAAAACTTAGGGACTGATCAGTAAACCATAGACACGAAGTAATCATCAGTGCTATCTGTCATGCTATGCTCTGTTATGTTATGCTCTGCTCTGTTATGCTCTGCTCTGCTGATGCTCTGTTCTATCTAAGCTCTGTTCTGAGATCTGTTATTCAGTATATGTATATGTATATTTTTTATGCTCGAATGGTATCCCCCACTTGCTGAGTGTTTCCCCAAACAACCACCCCTTACTTCTCCACCCAGATAAGAATGAAGAACAAGTTGAAGAAGAGAAACAAGATCTTTTTTGGGGCTGGTGAAGACTCTGCTTTTCTTTGTTAATGTAATTTTCTCTTCCGCACTCTATAATTAAATTTCTCCGATTTTCAGTTGTAAAGACGATCATTTTGATTATGTAATAAACTGGTTTTGAGCTGCACTATGAGGCTTGATGTTTTGTAATGAATAATTATTAAACATCGCCGGTGCTCACGTCCAGGCCCGATCTCGGGGCGTGACATCAGGTATGAAAGAACCTTAGTCTTAGGGGGAACAAAGGATCTGAAGTGTTAAGCGCTGAGTCGGCTGAATATGTGGGATCTGGACATACTCAGATTCCATATATACATAGTTGATGCTTATCAGTGATCAGATCCTGCAATACTCCTACAGATACATCAAAATAGATCCTAAGGCTGTGACGTGTTAAATAGTTGGCGCCTGTTTTTACTTTTTCACCCTCGCGGTTAAAATTTCAAATAACTTCAAAATCTTTTCAAAATCCTAATTGTGCCGTCGGATGATTGACATGTGTTGTCATCATACGAAACGTCACATCCACATTCTCTCACCGTTTCACATTCCTCATTTACATTACGCCATTTCAATTTTCATTATTCTTTACCTCACGGAGAATTACCTTCAAGCTTTCGTGCATTCCTACTCTCTAGTGCTCTCTGTTTGCAGAATATTCATCCTTCAGGCGTTTTCTCATTCAATCGACTATCTAAAATGGCCTCAACTTTTATCACCAACGCTCTTCAAGTGAACTTCGACTCTGTCTTGGGTATCTCAGATTACGATGAAATGGTGCATATGTTCAAAGCCCTTGAATCTACTGGGCTATGTGGATTTCTGAGATGTCCATCAGTACTTTATGAGCAGGAACTGGAGCAGTTTTTCGATACAGCTCTTGTGAAAGATGGTGATATTACCTATGTTGTTTTCGGCAAGTATGTAGCCATTCCTGAGGACAGGTTTGCAGGAATATTCAATCTGCCTACAGAGGGTCTAACTGATATGTCGGAAGTGCCGAATAATTTGGTGTTGCAGGCAAGAACTCTTTTCTCTAATTCGAGTGTGCTTGTTCAGTTCTCGTGCAAAAAGAGATTGATGAAGTATGAGTTCAGATTGTTGAACGATATTTTGGCCAAGTCCATTACTGTGAAAGCTGGTTCTTTCGACGCCGTCACCCATGTTCTCGTGCAAAAAGAGATTGATGAAGTATGAGTTCAGATTGTTGAACGATATTTTGGCCAAGTCCATTACTGTGAAAGCTGGTTCTTTCGACGCCGTCACCCACTAAAGGTTTCTGATGAACGGCTATTCATTTTGGTATCAAGGTCAACTGGAGTAAAATTCTTTTTGAGGTCTTGAAGGAAATGGTTGATAGAACCACCAAAAGAGCAAAATGGTTTGCGGATCAGATTTGTGTTCTATTGAAAAGCGACCCCGCGGTCACCTTGGGAGAGGCGAAGACCTTCCCTCCATTGAAAATTCTTTCTGCCAAGACGGTAAATACATATGTCTCCACGAACAAAACCATTGATGCTCGTGGTGAAACTGATGAGCCCGAAGTGGGTAAGGTAGCGATTGTGAAGAAGAAATCTGTGTCCAAGAAGAGATCTGTTTCAACTGCTATCAAGGACACAGCTGAGGTACAAATGGAGACAGCTGCTCCAGCTGTTAAGAAGAAGAGGACAACAACCGAAAAAGCTGCTTACAAGAAGAGGGATCTGGGACCTGTATCAGTGGCACCAGAAGCCGTCCCGATCCAGATGATTGATCTATTTCTGTGAGGATTGAGAATTCAAAATAGTGACTAATCAGATTTGTATAGGATTAGTCACGAGATTTTATAATTTCGAATTTTTAGATTTCAGATTTCAGACTTTAGATTTTGGTGAAGTCTGGTTGATGATTTTCGGATTTCTCCTTGAGATGTTGTAAGATTCTTTCAGGTGAAATCTGTTTGAGAAATGGAGTTGAATTGGTGAAATTGTGAATGAAATCTGATTCCCTAGCGTTTAGAAGTGAACGCCGTCGTTTTGGGTGAGATCTGAGTCCCTGGGCGTTTGCGTGAGTGGTCGTGAAATTTTAGTGAAACGCTGTCACTTTGGTGGAGTCTGGTGGAGTGAGAGATCTTCTAGAGAGAGAGAGATCTGATATTTGAGTTTGGCGCTAGAAGCTATACGCCTTCGTTTCTCTATTTCAGATGTCTCGCTTGAAGATGGGATCTGGTTGGCGGAGTAAGCAGATGTCAACGCGGGTCAACGCTATTGGAGAGTAGCGAGAGATCTGTTAGCGCTAGCGTGTGACATGAGCAGATGTCATATTGGTCAATTGTGGAGTTGACTGCTGGTGCATTAGCGTGTACAGATGAGAGATCTATTTTAGTGGTGTTGAACACTGGCGAAGGTACGTGTGTAGAGATCTGATTCAGCGATGAGCGTTAGTTATGTTTCAGATGTCTCAGGTGCGACGTCGTTTCGTTAAGTGGTGCGTCATCGTTTTGGCTAGTGAGCGCTTAGCGTGATTTGAATTGTGTGAGCGGAGGGATCTGATACATGTTAACGTTGGAGCGTTCAGATGTCACTTGTACGATGTCGTTTGGTTTAGCGCGCGAGTGTTAGCATTAGCGCTATGAAATCTGATGGGTTTTAAGCGCTGTTCGAGGAAACTGTTTGGCGCTAGGATTTGTTGCAGGAATCTGTTTTCGTCGGTGATAGACTTGGTCAGTAGCAGAATGCAAATGTTGAGTTACACTTAGAATATTTTCAACCCGCTATTTCTTATCCTCTTCTCTGTTGAAACCCTCGACCGACACTGTTCATTCGAACATTTCTCCGTTAGATTCCCATTGTTTCCAGCCATTTTTTTGGACGGTTTTGGTGGGCTGAACTCCCCTTGTTTAGCTCTTTCGATCACTACCCATTTGAGGCTCTGAATCGCCGCTGGAGAAGAAGTGCGAAGTTGCTGTGTCTTCGTGCCGTGAAGTCTGTAGTTCCTCTGTTGTTGTAAGCTTCTGGGTAAGCGTCTCAAGTTGATTTGAGCTCTGTTCTTGTAGTTAATGCCTGCGTGGGTGTATGGAACTTGAGTAGAGTTCTGGCCGTAGGTGTTAGAGTGTACAGGTTCATATTTGAACTGAGATATTAGATACCTTGTACAGATTTCAGATTCAAGGGAGTCTCTGTCGTGTTGCCGACGCCGGAGAGATCTGAATTGCGCCATTTGGGAATTTCCGTGCTCTGTTCTTAATCTGTGAGGTAGAATTAAGTTGTGGAAGGTACGAATTTGAGCAATTCTAGACAGGTTTGATGCATGAGCATGTGTATATTTCAGGCTGTGAAATCTGGTTGATTTTGATGGCTATATTTGCGTGAGCAGAATGTGTTTTATTGATTGATTTATGTTCTGTTTCACGTACTGTGACTTGTATGCATTGAGCATTGATTTCTGAATGGCATACATGCATACATCTTGAGCCTGATTGACAGATTGATTGATGACCTGATTGAGAGCCACGTTGTGACTGGCCGACAGATGTGTCATGCCTAAAAAGTCCAACGCTATCAGCGGAGTGGTGACTATCGGATTCGGGTGTCTACCACCGAGCTGTGATGGGCTGACGGACTCTGAAGATCACGGACCGATGATTTCCCCGGTTGATACACCGTGCGGGTATAGAGGCTCATTGAGATGATTTGCCAGTTGATACACTGGTCTAGCTATCCGATCCTTGATAGCCCTCATGCATTTCATAGCATTGATTTATAGCATATTGCATGATTAGCTGTTTTGATAGCTCTTCGTACTGAGGCTTGACCTCGTATTTCTTTTCCTACTTTTGTGTTGTTTGGATCTGTGTTACCCATTTGCAGGATCTTCAGGTAACCAAGCTGGACCGAGTGGAGTGCCAGCTGGTCGATCCCCGTTCCCTTGAGTCCCAGTTTATTTATGATATGTATTGAACCGGGGAATGCCCCGTGTTTTATTGTATTGGGGATCTGTATTTGATTTGAGATTTGATGTTATCTGTTTTATATGAGTTTGAGTCAACTCGTATTTTGATTACAAATATTTTGAATGATGATTTTGAGTTCAGGCCCAAATGATTTCGAAAAATTTTTAAGCCCGATTTTACGCTTCTGTGATTATGTGTTTAATTGTGCTATAATCTCTGTTTATTAGCACGGGGCCTGACATTTTCAGCTGTGCCAGCTGAGCGTCCTCCTGCGCCTAAACGCAACGCACTAAAGAGAAAGTTTAGGATGCTAGCAGGTTCTGATGATGAGCTTGTTGAAAAAGAACCAGCTGGAACCGAAAAAATGATGGAACTGGAGACAACTGCTGAGATTGATGACGTTGATACGATTATTGAGCAGATTCTGGTAGACACAGCGCAGATGGAAACCGATGCGGGGGAACAGATGTTGAGGGACAGGTGGAAAAGAGATCTGATGAGACAGAAAGGCTGATCAATGTTACAGCTGATGATTTGTTGCTATTGATTTTCATGTGTTCACCAATGAAGCCGAACGACTGGTTGAAACAGGGAGTGATACCGGAGACCGCTATGAAGGAGGAATCGGAACGCTTGAGCAAGGTTCTGGAGACATCTGTCTCGCCAACTTCTGAAGATGAATCTCTATCCCTTGAAGAGCATCTGGCACAAATTCCTGATGGAATGATGCTACCTTCACTCACAGCAGCAGAGCCCACTAAAATCAAGTTCTGTCGTGAAACTGAAATTAGAGGTATTTAAGACGGTGATTGGTACAAGGCAAATCTTCCCAAAATTGCTGCGACTGATAAAGGGAAGAAACCACTAGATGAACCAGATACCGTGGAGGGGCACCCGACCCGTGAACAATTTTAGTTGATTTGTGGGGACATTGATTTTCTTATTATGCTGTGGGAAAAAGTCATCACGGAGATGACTTCATTCTTTCATTCTTTCAGTCTGAGAAATCTGAAGGCTATGCAGTCAGTCAAGGATATGATTTCCAAAGAAGAGAAGATGTTGATTTGGGCGGAGACGGATTCTCTGGAGAAATCCGTTCAACGGCCGATGTTCATTATTGCTAAGTACAGAGAGTTGTTGTTGCACAAATTTCTGGTAGCGCGGCGCACAAATCTCGTATCAGGTCAACCCACTACGGGTATTGATCAGCAAATTCTGGACCTTGGAGAAATCCGTTCAACGGCCGATGTTCATTATTGCTAAGTACAGAGAGTTGTTGTTGCACAAATTTCTGGTAGCGCGGCGCACAAATCTCGTATCAGGTCAACCCACTACGGGTATTGATCAGCAAATTCTGGACCTTCTTTCGGCAGCTCATCAACAGGCCGTCAGAAACTTGTTGAAACAAATGAGAGCTCATGGGCTGAAATGGACAAGGCCATACAGTTCAATGTTATTTGAAGAACCAAATATTGATCGTGGTTTCTTTATTCCGAGATCCCACAAAACAATCTTTTCTACTTGCTGGGTGAGAAACTTACGGAAGGTTGAAGGGTCATGGTTACGCGAGGATGGCTTTGATCGCGTGGTTTGTATGTGCGCAGATCGTGTTTCTTCCGACTGGACGTCTCTGCCTGAACGCATTTTTTTTGGAGATCTCTCACCTATCTGTTTATTCTTTGAGTCTGTTAGGACCGAAGGATATGAAATTAATGCAAGGAAGCGCTGCTACTGATAATCAAAAATTTGCGTTGCTATTATGAGGTGCAATACCTAGGGTTCTTGAACATTAAAATACTAGAGCACCGGAGACAGATCTGGTATGTAATAAAAACATGCGGAAAATACCAGAACTGAATCCTAAATTTTAAAACTCGATGCAAACAGATTTTTGTAAACAAAAATCTATTCACTGTGCAAGTGTGTGATAACTGTGTATGCGTGCATGCTAAGAATTAAATGCGTATGCGGAACAGTAAATAAAAGAATACGATACACTGTTGTTTGTTTCTGGAAGTTCGGAGCTCAATCTCCTACATCTCCCCTTCTTCCTTCTTCAGGAAGGTTCCATTAGAAGATGAGTCACCGAGCCTCGCTCCAGGTGAACTCATATTCTCAACAAATACACACCAGCCGAAACTGTGTGTCACTCACTTGTTTTACGCCTATGTGAGAAAGGCTACAAACACAGAGTTTAACGTCTTCGTGCTTGGACGGGATCTGATTTTGGTTTGTGATTCACTCGCTAAGCAATTACGCACATCTCACAAAATATGCGAGTGAATCTGTGTGTGAGATTTTATAGTGAACGCTCAACTCTCTGGAGAATAAATCTCACACATTGGGAAAATGCTTCTACAAAAGCTGATAGAGACTCAGCAGTCGACGCTCGTTATGCGCTCCTCTCTAATGGTGGTCGACTGTTTCATCTCTCTTTTTTTCTTCCCTTTTTGTTGTTGTCTCCTTTTCGTTTTTAATCTTTTCTGTGCATCAACAACAACTACTTCTTCAATGACGCTTCTCGTATATAAAGCCTCTGTTCAAATTCAATCCGTTGGACACAAGTTCTTCCCGTTGAAATATGTTATGTAAAGTACTGACAGGGAGTTGTCCTTGTGTCCTTTTTTTTGCAGGCTTTTATCGTCTTTTAATTTTCTTGCCACAGCTGAGTGTTCAACGTCTGGATGCATCTTCAATTGAAATACTCCAACAGCTGATTGCTTCTTCAAAAGAATGTGCTCAGCAGTTGACTTCCATATTCCAATTAGTCTTCACATAGAATTCGTCAACTGCTTCGCTTGCACAGCTGATTCATGTTCGATGCAACAGCTGATTCTTCGTTTAGCGCTACAGCTGATACAACTTTTTCGCAACAGCTGATCAACATCTGATTTGTTCTCCAGATGGTCTTTCTTCATCTTAACGCAACAGCTGGTCCATAGCGTTTCAGCTGATTCTTAGTGTTCCAGCTGGTTCAACATATGCTCCAGCTGTTCCATCTTCTCCTTAGCATTCCAACTGGTTCATCTTCTCCTTTGCGCTCCAGCTGGTCCATCTTCTCCTTTGCGCTCCAGCTGGTCCATCTTCTCCTTTGAGAATATCACAGCTGCTGGTCTAATTTGTCCTCCGCCTAATTACGAACAACTGACTCAAATTTGGACGTATCCATTGCTAATCCAGCTGCCGTCTAAGTGATAAACCAAAACAGCTGTGATCTTTATCTTTTCTCCAGTTGATCCATCTTTGCGCACCAGCTGGTTCAGTTGCTCTTGCTGATCCATCTGAACCAACTTGCATATTTACGCATGAGACCAGTGCTACTCCCTCCGGAACGATCCAACGAGCACAAATCATTAAACTTTGTTTGACGACCTAAGCTGCTTTTCATCCAAATTCCTTCATTTAGGCCTCCGAAATCGCGTTTACTATTTTCAGCTCTTGTTCTGCTACGGTATCTGATTCAACTTCTCTTGTTGTATTTCCAGCTAACATCTGCACAATTTATAGAAACGTTAGAAACACAATAACTTGTTTTGTGTAATTCAAAACTCAGATCTGGATCTGTTATCCAGATCCAACAATCTCTCCCTTTTTGATTTACACAAAACATCAAATAACAAATGCATGTTCAAACAATTCTCTCCCTTTTTATGGGAATCAAAAAGAGGTAGAAATCTGGTCTTCCCGGTATATTTTAAATAAAGCTCTCCCTACACTATCACACCAAAAACCGTGACAGCAGGAATTTTGCAGATTTTGGAAATTAAAAGAATTTTGGGAAGAACCGTATGCATGAATGATATGATTTTGAAAGAGCTGAAAGTGTGCTTCTGCTTTAGCTTATATATGCAGAGAAAGATTAATAATAACTCTCCCTATCTATTATAATATAAGCTCAAATCAATTTAAAAAAAAATGAAGCACCAGCTGAAATTTCGCAAAAACTATCAGAGCACATAAACAAATTTTGTTTCAAATGCGTTTTAAAATAAGTGCTCGTTCAAGAACAACCAGCTCTGATACCACTTGTTAGGACCGAAGGATAGGAAATTAATGCAAGCAAGCGATGCTACTGATAATAAAAAATTTGCGCTGCTATTATGAGTTAAAATACCTCGGGTTCTTGAACATTAAAATACTAGAGCACCGGAGACAGATCTGGTATGTAATAAAAACATGTGAAAAACACCAGAATTGAATCCTAAATTTTAAAACGCGATGTTGTTCGACTGTGCAAGTGTGTGATAACTGTGTATGCCTGCGTGCTAATAATTAAATGCGTATGCGGAACTGTAAATAATAGAATACGATACACTGTTGTTTGTTTCTGGAAGTTCGGAGCTCAATCTCCTACATCTCCCCTTATTCCTTCTTCAGGAAGGTTCCATTAGAAGATGAGTCACCGAGCCTCGCTCCAGGTGAACTCATATTCTCAACAAATACACACCAGCCGCAACTGTGTGTCACTCACTTGTTTACGCCTATGTGAGAAAGGCTACAAACACAGAGTTTAACATCTTCGTGCTTGGACGGGATCTGATTTTGGTTTGTGATTCACTCGCTAAGCAATTACGCACATCTCTCAAAATATGCGAGTGAATCTGTGTGTGAGATTTTACAGTGAACGCTCAACTCTCTAGAGAATAAATCTCACACACTGGGAAAATGCTTCTACAAATGTTGATAGAGACTCAGCAGTCGACGCTCGTTATGCGCTCCTCTCTAATGGTGGTCGACTGCTTCATCTCTCTGTTTTTCTTCCCTTTTTGTTGTTATCTCCTTTTCGTTTTTGATCTTTTCCGTGCATCAACAACAACTACTTCTTCAATGGTGCTTCTCGTATATAAAGCCTCTGTTCAAATTCAATCCGTTGTACACAAGTTCTTCCCGTTGAAAGATGTTCTGTAAAGTACTGACAGGGAGTTGTCCTTGTGTCCTTTCTTTTGCAGGATTTTATCGTCTTTTGATTTTCTTGCCACAGCTGAGTGTTCAACTTCTGGATGCATCTTCAATTGAAATACTCCAACAGCTGATTGCTTCTTCAAAAGAATGTGCTCAGCAGTTGACTTCCATATTCCAATTAGTCTTCACATAGAATTAGTCAACTGCTTCGCTTGCACAGCTGATTCATGTTCGACGCAACATCTGATTCTCTTCGTTTAGCGCTAAAACTAATACAAATTTGTCGCAACAGCAGATCAAAATCTGATTTGTTCTCCAACTGGACTTTCTTCATCTTAACGCAACAGCTGGTCCATAGCGTTTCAGCTGATTCTTAGTGTTCCAGCTGGTTCAACTTATTGCTCCAGCTAGTCCATCTTGTGAGACCTGAAAAGGTAATTAAGATTAATTGTTGAATTAATCGGTTTTTAGAGATTTCTGGTGGTTCAGATCTCTGTTTGGAAGTTTGGTTGGTATTTTCGGGTTAGATTTCACATTTTAAGCAATTCTGGAAATTTTGATATTTTCGAGATTTCGAGTGAGAAATCTGGTCTTGAGAGGTCTGCTCGGTTTTGGTGAAAGCTGTATGGGTTTCTTGAGAAATCTGGTCGTTCACATTTTAAGCAATTCTGGAAATTTTGATATTTTCGAGATTTCGAGTGAGAAATCTGGTCTTGAGAGGTCTGCTCGGTTTTGGTGAAAGCTGTATGGGTTTCTTGAGAAATCTGGTCGCTGGTGCCTTTGTTTTCGCGCAGCGTGTTTTGTAGCGTCAGACAGGAAACGCCGTCGTTTTTGTGAGATCTGGTAGTCTCGTTTAGGAGAGATCTGGTTGGTATTTAGCGCTAGAATCTGAAGTAGAGATCTGCCTGCGTGGTTTTGTATTGAGGGCTAAACGATGTCGTTTGGATAAGTGGCTATGGCGTCGTTTGGTGAACGCTGGAGGGATAGATCTGTTTTGGGAAGTGTGTGTTCGATTGACCAGATTTCAGCGTCCAGCTCTTAGCGCTAGCATTCAGATGTCACCCGGGGAGCTGTGCGACGTCGTTTTAGCATGAGCGTTATTTCCAGCGTTGGTTTTAGCATTCAGACTTCTCCGCGGTAGTGTTAGCATTTCCAGCTTATAACGTTGGCTTCCAGACTTCTCCAGCGTTGAGCAATAGCCTTCAGACTTCACTAGCGTTAACATTTCAGATTTAATCGTGGTTTTAGCGCATGCGTTGTATGGATGTGAGATCTGTTTCTGTCGTTGCATGTTTTTAACCAGATTTCTCGCGGGTATTTATATGTTAGAAGCGTGGTCTTCTATTACTTCATCAGACCCCATACTTAGCAAAATTTACCCGACCTTCGTTCTCTGTTTCTCAAACCCTCGGGTACTGTTCATCGTTGATTTTATCCGGCGATTTCCGTTGATTCCGGCCACCATTTTTCACGTTTGAGGTAGCGTTGGAATCCTCTCGAACAGCTCTTTATTCCTATACTGCTTTAGGAGGCTGTCGTTGGCTGGAGCAAAAGCACGAAGTTGCTGTTGTGTTCGTGTGTTGCGTAGTTCAGGTAGAACTCCGTTTTATTCGATGAGATCTTGATTCTAGCCTTAGCTTAAGCTTCCTGTTAAGATGTTTTAGGAAGAGTAATTGCTGGTTTGAGTGTTTAACTCCCAGCCACGTAATTTTGTGTATTTCCGTGAGTTTCTGTTAGCGTTTCCCTGAAACCTGCTTGTGCGTGTGTTTAGCAGGTGTTGGACACAGATCTCTCGGGCCTGTAATTGTGGTAATCGTTGTGCAAATTAAGGTACGGATTTGAGCTTGTCATAGCTTGGAAATCGGCAGAGATAATATGTGAGATCTGGTGTGGATATGTGCAGTGATTGTTGTTTTTTGTTTCGTGTATGCTGCGCATTGTTTGTCAGGCCCCGTGCTAATTGCTCAATAAAATAGCACAAATAAAGCACATAATCACGGAAGCATAAAAACGGACTTAAAAATTTTTCGAAATATTTTGGGCCTGAACTACCAACATTCATTCAAAATAGCAATACTCAAAATACGAGTTAAATCAAACTCATACAAACCAGGTAACAATAAATCTCAAATCAAATACAGATCCCCAATACATAGAAACATGGGGCATCCCCCGGTTCAATACATAATTAAATAGACTGGGACTCAAGGGAACGGGGATCGACCAGCTGAACCTCCACTCTATCCAGCTTGGTTACCTGATGATCCTGAAAATGGGAAACACAGACCCAAGACACAAAGGCAGGAAAACAAAATACGAGGTCAAGCCTCAGTACGAAGAGCTAATCAAAATAGCTAAACATGCAACATGGTATAAATCAATGCTATGAATGCATGACGGCTATCAAAGATCGGATAGCTAGACCAGTGTATCAACTGGAAATCAATCAGTCGAGCCTCTAAACCACGCACGGTGTATCAACCGGGGAAATCATCGGTCTGTGATCTTCAGAGCCCGTCAGCTCATCACAGCTCGGTGGTATTCAGACACAACAAGTCAGTCGGTCACCACTCCGACGATAGCGTTGGACTTTTCAGGCACGACAACTCAGTCGACCAGTCACAACGTGGCTCTCAATCAGGTCAATCAATCAATCTGTCAGGCTCAATATGTATGCATGTATGCCAATAAAATATCAATGCCCAATGCATACAAATCAATACGTAAAAACAGTGCATAACTCAAGCCATTTATCAAACTGTTTCACGTAAAATCACAGCAGCAGGCCAACAGATTTCATAGCAGAAAACTACAGCCATGTTCACGCTTCAAGCTATTAAGAGCTGCTCAATTCGTACCTTAAATCCTCAAAATTCTACCTCACAGATTCGAACAGGGCACGACAGAAACTCACGGCGTGCGAAACAGATTTCTCATGGCTTTGTTAATGCAAGGCAGAAGGTACCAGCAACTAAAATCTGTACAAGGTACTCAACATCTTAGCTCAAATATGAACCTGAACGCTCTAATACCTACGGCCAGGACTCAACACAAGTTCTACCTAGCTACGCAGGTACTAACAACAAGAGTAAGGTTCAAAACAACGAAGAATGCTCACCCACAAGCTCAAAAGAGCTGAAGACACAATCTGCTCAACGGAACAAGCAACTCACGAACACGCAGAAACTTCACGCTTCCACTCCAGCGTTAATTCAGGGTCTCAAATGGGTATTTGACGAAATAGCTAAGCTAGGTGAACTCAGCGCCACCAAGATTGTCAAAAACAAAGGCTGGAAACGACGGGAATCGGTGGTGGAAAGTTACGGTGTACAGTAGCTAATCGAAGGTTTCGAACAGAAGGATAAGAAATGTCGGGTTGAGAAATATTCTAAGTGTAATTCAACACTTCTATTTATTCCTCAATTCAAACGCTACTGTCTAAGTCCAACACCGACAAAAACAGATCCCTGCAACGTAAAATAGCGTCAAACAGATCTCTCAAACAACGCTAATAACCACCAGATCCCAGCGTTAACAACAAAAGCTCGCACACAAGCCAAAACGACAGCATAACGCCCAAAACAGATCACAGCGCTCAACACATCGTTGGTCTCCTAACGCGCCACACTAAAACAGATCTCTACGCCTTAGCAACGTGAAATGATAAAACGACGACGTAACCACTAATCCAAACGACGTCGCACAGCGAAACAGATCTCTCCTCAAATCGCAACGCTAGCGCTCGAAACAGATCTCTCAACTAAACGCGCTACACCAGAGGTCAACTCTACATGTTGACCAACACGTGGCACCCTCTCACGCGAACGCGCTACGCTACCAGATCTCTACACGCGAACAATCACCCGCGTTCAATACAACGAAACCAGATCTCTCAATCCAGCGATCACCCGCTACAGTTCCGTTGACCAGCGTTGACATCTGGAAATGCAAAACAAAAGCGCTGCAGTTTCGCGCCACTCCCGAACATCCAGACCTCATCAAAACGACGGCGTATCACCTAAATCTCGCGGCAATACAAGTTAACACTCAGGGAACCAGATTTCTATCAAAATCTAACAAATTCGACCCCAATTCACATCCTGATTTCACCCGATAAACCCGAACTAAAATCTGGACAACTCCAACTAGAGATCTGAATTTTCTCAAATCAGATTTCACCAAAAATCGAAAGTCTAAAATTCAAAAATCGTAATTCTCGTGACTAATCTAACCCAAAAAACTGATTAATCACAAATCTTGAAATCTGATTCCTCACATTCTCCCCACCTTAAGAGATTTTGTCCTCGAAATCAAAGGCAAACAAGGGCAAAAACAATCAAACATGCAAATCAGCACAAACACTACTCAAATTCGAAGCAAAAACCAGCAATTTACCTGGACAAATTCGCACGATCAGTGCTCAAACAGATGAGACCAGTCTTGTCTCATCTTCTCCTCAACTTCCCAGGTTGCTTCTTCTCGGCCATGCTTGCTCCATTGGACCATCACCAATGGAATTATCTTGTTTCTCAGCTGCTTCTCCTTCCTATCCAGAATCTGCACCGGATATTCGACATAGCTCAAGGCAGAATCTAGATCAACTTCGTCGGTTCTCAAAACATGGGACGGATCTGGCTCATATTTTCTCAACATAGACACATGAAAGACATCATGCATCGCTGCTAACTCCTCGGGCAGCCTCAATCTATAAGCAAATTGTCCAATCCGCTCAACAATCTCAAAGGTACCAATGAATCTGGGAGCCAACTTGCCTTTAAATCTGAATCTCATCATGATTTTGAAAGGAGAAATCTTGAGAAACACTCGGTCTCCAACCTCAAACTCCATAGGTCTGCGCCTCATGTTCGCATATCTAGAGAAACGGTCTTGAGCAGCTTTCATTCTACTCCGAATCAAGTCAATCTGATCCTTCATGTGCTGCACAAATTCAGGGGTAGAAAGCTGTCTCTCACCAACTTCTTCCCAACAGATCAGAGATCTGCACTTTCGACCATATAACGCTTCAAATGGAGCCATCCCGATAGTGACATGGTAACTGTTGTTATATGAAAACTCCACCAAGGATAGCGAATCCTACCAGCCACCGCTGAAATCCATCACTACTGCACGCATCATATCCTCTAAAGTCTGGATAGTCCGCTCAGACTGTCCGTCTGTCTGTGGGTGATAGGCCGTACTCATAGCCAATCTCGAACCCATTGCTGCCTGCAGACTCTTCCAAAAGCGAGAAGTGAACCTCGGATCTCTATCTGACACTATCAAAACCGGAACTCCATGCAATCTAACCACATGGTCGATGTACAGTTTTGCCATTTTTTCATCTAGCACCTCACATCATAGGGAATGAAATGGGCTGACTTCAAAAGTCTATCAATCACAACCCAAATAGCATCGCATCCCCTTCTCGATCGAGGTAGATGAGTCACGAAATCCATGGCGATGTGCTCCCAATTCCATTGGGGCACCTCCAAACTCTGCAGCAAACCACCAGGTCTCATTCTCTTAGTCTTGACCTGCTGGCAATTCAGACATCGAGCAACACAACCATAGATGTCTGTCTTCATACCTGCCCACCAGTAGTGAGACTTCAAGGCATGATACATCTTCCTCTCGCCCGGATGCACACTGTACCGACTACAATGCGCTTCGTTCATGATGGTCTCCTTCAAATTAATCAGGTTCGGAACCACTAATCTCCCTCGAAATCTCAGGCATCCATCGGAGAAACAGAGAAATCATCAGACTGACCATTCTAGGCCTTAATCCTCAACTCATGGATATAGGGATCAGTCCTCTGCGCCTCCCTGATGTCATGCAAAATCTGCTGCTCAACCCGAATCATAGAAACCATGAAGTACGGGTCACTCGGCTGAAATATCCAACCAGAAGTACTCAACTGCTCATAGACTCTCGAAGCATTCAAGAACGAAAGCATCGCCGACTGGGTATTTCTACTCAAAGAATTTGCAACTGAGTTCATCCGCCCAGGCCGATACTGAATCTCACAGTGAAAGTCCTTGAGCAATTCCATCCATCGACGTGTTGGCATACGGTGGCGGATCCGGATCCCACTTCCCGGGGCGCAGCGGAAAAACAAAAATTTGCCCGAAAAGTGTTCAATACAATAATATAAATCTACAAACATACATAGGGTGTTCATAGGTTGCTACCTTGCTGGCGTCTAGGTGCCTGGATCCGACCAGTTTCACGAGGAAACCGGCACTTCAAACTGTAGGCGGCGGTAGATCGTCAATCAGGTCCACGACCGGAAACAATCTTCCTCCAATCAGCCTGCACTAGAAAGCTGACGGATTTTGGCACGGACGGAAA
>KV014871.1:75681-90301 GCA_001598015.1 Dorcoceras hygrometricum
GGCGGCGGGGCGGCGGCACTTGTGCGGCGGCGCGGCCGAGAGAGGGGGCGAGAGGAGAGGGGCGGCCGAGTGGTCTAGATGGAGGCTAGGTTATGAGTTGTGTGTGTTGTAATGAAGCCCTAAGTCTATTATAAGTAAACTAGCAATGGACTTGGACTGGCCCAACGGGCCCGGGTCCAAATGACGATATCCATCACTGCGACTTCATTACAACTCCGATCTCCGATCAGATCGGACCGATCGACTCAGTTTCCAAAACTGAGTATTATGATGTGAAAAACCATTTTTCAGATACCTAGTCCAAAATGACCGTTTTGCCCCTCAACAGCGGGAAATCGCAATTTGACCCCTGTTGAATTTTAGGAAGTCGCACTCCCTAAAATTCTCTTCTTATGCTCAACACATTGAGCTCAGTTTCCGTGCGGGAATCATGAATCCAGTACTTGTGTGACCCTCAATGGTTCAAGGATACAACTAGTCGTGGGCTCGCAACCATTGCGGCTCCGAATTCATGATTTCGGACTTGTCCAACGGATCATGGTAAAGCGCCTAGCAACATCGCGCCATGATCCCCTAGGTATCACTGATAGTGCCTGCAAGAACCAGTTGGTCGTGGTTAGCGTACAGTACGGTCCTTTCAACACATATATCCCGATCAGATCAACGACCATTGGTAAATCGAGAGTCGATAGAGATCCGATAGCTATGCATACATCTTGGAGATCGAATAGTGACATCACGAGTGTTACTAGGCAAACCCATTTACCTAAAACACTTCTAGTACTCTGGCCAGAGATTTATACACTATTATCTCCTCAGATAGCATAGGATATCCACGCATGTAAGCGAGCGGTGAATCCTCGACAACGAAGCATCGACTCCTACATGCATCGGGATCTCACCCAATCCCGCAGCCTAATGACCCCAAGTGAGTCGGCAAACGGGTCAAAGTGAGACGCCTATCATGTAGATCCTCAATGACGTTTTGAGTAGTGAGGACTAATCAGTACAACCAAGACCTCGGACTTATCCACTCGACAAATGGTAACCACTTGGAAAGTCCGAACGAGGGTAGTTCGATAGATCACTAGGTCACTATCCATCTGCATGCTCAGAACATCACAATGTTCCCTACCAATGAAACATGGTACTTCACATCGCAGATGCTAGTCTCAAGCTCGGGCGGCCTTATCCTTATTTTGACGGCCCAATCGACTAGGAACGAATTCAGAATACACAGTGACTATTAGATGTGTTTCATGATAGCCATCATATCCACTATCACATCTAACATACACTATGGTGCATTCTAGGTCTTTATCCAACACAATTGGTAACATTATAATCATAATGAAAATAAAGAATGCCATAAATAAATGCGAATATCATATATAAAGATTGTCATTTACAAGAGTCTATAAAACCCACACGCCACAAGTTGGCTAGTTGGGCATCTACTCTAACACGACGTTGCCTCATATTCTGGTCAGACTGCGTGAAGATATATTTTAGGCTCTTGTGGTCGGTGTACACAACAAATTATTCATCATACAGATAATGTCGCCAAATCTTCAAGGAAAACACTATCGCAGCCAACTCCAAATCATGCACAGGGTACCTCGTCTCATGAGGCTTCAATTGTCGAGACGCATAGGCAATCACGAATCTACTCTAACACGACGTTGCCTCATATTCTGGTCAGACTGCGTGAAGATATATTTTAGGCTCTTGTGGTCGGTGTACACAACAAATTATTCATCATACAGATAATGTCGCCAAATCTTCAAGGAAAACACTATCGCAGCCAACTCCAAATCATGCACAGGGTACCTCGTCTCATGAGGCTTCAATTGTCGAGACGCATAGGCAATCACGAACCCGTTTTGCATCAGAACACATCCTAAAACATTCAGAGAAGCATCCCAGCACACAACGAATCCTCCAGATCCAGACGCTAGAGCCAAAACAGGAGCAGTAGTCAACTTCTCCTTCAACGTCTGAAAACTAAACTCGCACTCATCAGTCCAAACAAACCTCTTATCCTTTTGAGTCAACTGAGTCAAAGGCCAGGCTATCGAAGAAAACTTCTTGATAAAACACCTGTAATAGCCAGCCAATCCTAAGAAACTACGGATCTCAGAAACATTCCTAGGTCTCTCCCAGTTAAGAACTGCTTCGACCTTACTAGGATCTACCGAAATCCCTTGTGCTGAAATCACATGACCCAAAAAGATAATCCGATCAAGCCAAAATTCACACTTCCTGAACTTGGCATAAAGCTGTGAGTCTCTCAATCGCTGCAACACCAGTCTCAGATGCTCCTTATGCTCTCTCAAGCTCCTCGAGTACACCAGGATGTCATCTATGAAGACAATCACGAATCGATCAATATACTCGCTGAAGATGTTAGAGTAGATGCCCAACTAGCCAACTTGTGGCGTGTGGGTTTATAGACTCTTGTATGAAACCATCTTTATATATGATATTCGCATTTATTCATGGCTTTCTTTATTTTCATTATGACTATAATGTTAACAATAGTGTTGGATAAAGACCTAGAATGCACCATAGTGTATGTTAGATGTGATAGT
Source organism: Dorcoceras hygrometricum (assembly GCA_001598015.1). Classification (NCBI taxonomy): domain Eukaryota; kingdom Viridiplantae; phylum Streptophyta; class Magnoliopsida; order Lamiales; family Gesneriaceae; genus Dorcoceras; species Dorcoceras hygrometricum. The sequence goes on from KV014871.1 coordinate 78,273, forward strand.
GGGTATGACGGCTATCATGAAACACATCTAATAGTCACTGTGTATTCTAAACTCGTTCCTAGTCGATTGGGCCGTCAAAATGAGGATAAGGCCGCCCGAGATTGAGACTAGTATCTGCGATGCGAAGTACCGTGTTCCATTGGTAGGGAACATTGTGATGTTCTGAGCATGCAGATAGATAGTGACCTGGTGATCTATCGAACTACCCTCGTTCGGACTTTCCAAGTTGTTACCATTTGTCGTGTGGATAAGTCCGAGTTCTTGGTTGTACTGATTAGTCCTCACGACTCGAAACGTCATTGAGACTCTACATGATAGGCGTCTCACTTTGACTCGTTGCCGACTCACTTGGGGTCATTAGGCGGCGGGATTGGGTGAGACCCCGATGCATGTAGGAGTCGATGCTTCGTTGTCGAGGATTCACCGCTCGCTTACATGCGTGGATATCCTATGCTATCTGAGGGGATAATAGTGTATAAATCTCTGGCCAGAGTACTAGAAGTGTTTTAGGTAAATGGGTTTAACTAGTTACACTCGTGATGTCACTATTCAATCTCCAAGATGTATGCATAGCTATCGGATCTCTAGCGACTCTCGATTTACCAATGGTCGTTGATCTGATCGAGATATATGTGTTGAAAGGACCGTACTGTACGCTAACCACGACCAACTGGTTCTTGCAGGCACTATCAGTGATACCTAGGGGATCATGGTGCGATGTTGCTAGGTGCTTTACCAGGATCCGTTGGGCAAGTCCGAAATTGTGATTTCGGAGCCGCAATGGTTGCGGGCCCACGGCTAGCTGTATCCCTGAACCATTGAGGGTCACACAAGTACTGGATTCATGATTCCCTCACGGAAACTGAGCTCAATGTTTTGAGCATATGAGTAGAATTTTAGGGAGTGCGACTTCCTAAAAGTCAACAGGGGTCAAATTGCGATTTCCCGCTGTTGAGGGGCAAAACTGTCATTTTGGACTAAGTAATCTGAAAAATTGTTTTCGCATCATAATACTCTGTTTTGGAAACTGTGTAGATCGGTCCGATCAGATCATCGATCGGAATTATGATGAAGTCACGCTGATAGGGATGAACCGAATGTTCATACGTTGGAGTGGGCCCGCCCCAGGTCCAATGGGCCGGTTCAAGCCCATCACACCTATACTTAGTCTTGAGCCTAGGGTTGCATAACAAAAAAAAAACACACAAACCCTAGACTCCCTAGTTGGCCGCCGCCCCCTCCTCTAAAGCCTCACGCCGCCGCCGCCTTGCGTCGTCGTGCGCCGCCGCCGCCTTGCGTCGTCGTGCGCCGCCGCCGTCCGCCGCATGCTTCGTGATCGAACTTGTTTCGATCACCGCGACGAGGTGATTCCGTCCGTGGCAAATCCATCAGCTTTCTAGTGCAGGATGATTGGAGGAAGATTGAATCCGGTCGTGGACCTGATTGACGATCTACCGCAGCCTACAATTTGAAGTGCCGGTTTCCTCGAGAAACTGGTCGGAGCCAGGCGCCTAGATGCCAGCAAGGTAACTATCTACGAACACCCTATGAATATTTGTAGATTATATCGAATGTATTGAACACTTTCCTGGCAAATTTTGTTCTTCCGCTGTGCCCCGGGAAGTGGATCCGGATCCGCCACCGCTATTACCAACAGTGGTATCAGAGCCAAGGCTCGGATCCTTCAATACAGTGTTGCCTAAATTGCATCAGATCTCGAATTTCAGAATTGAAAAACAAAAATTTTTTTGGGGTAGGCCACGGGCGCAAGCGCGCGCGCGCAACCATGCGCGCTGGCCGCGCATGGCGGCCGTGAACCTTCTGCTGCCTTCGCGCATGGACGCACGATCAGAGGGGCAGCAGGGGCGCTGCTATGCGCCACGATCGGCGCAACCTGTTGCGCCACAGCCAGCCACAGCGCTGGCCACCTTGCCGCACGCATTGCTGCAGCGCGCGGCCTTGTGCCGCACGCTATTTGGTGGAGGTGGCCGCCGCCGTCCGGCGAGTCTCCGGCAGCGTTGCGACGCCTGATTTCTTCTAGGTTATGTTCGGGCCTGTCCCGGGCAGCCCATGAAGTTTTCGGGCCGATATTCGATATCGGGCCGATTTTGGTCGATTTTGAAATTTTGAGATTTTTGGGCCTAAAATTGTTTTAAGCCCAATATAATGCAAATGAATTGCAAAATATGATTTTAATTGTGAAATATGATTTTATAATTAAATATGATTTTGTTGATTAAAATTCGATTTTATCGACAAAATGCGATTTTATTATAAAATACGATTTTATGATTAAAATATGATTTTGTGGTAAATAATTTGATTATTTGATTTATGCAAGTTAATTAGATTGATTGCATGTTTGGGATGATCGAGAGCCGTGTCCAATGTGTTAGGTGTATGCTTTAGGTTTTGCGATTTCGGTTGTATTTAATATTGTTGATTATCATTTATTAAAGTGGGTCTGTTTGTGGCCCGTTCCCACCCCTTGTAAAATGTATCCCTTATGTGTCATGGAATTTAATTGTAAATTACTAGACTTAGTGGGAGGACTTTTGAAGATGGTGGGCCCATGACGATCAAAGATATTGAAGACCGAAGATCTGTAAAACCGGAAGCAAATGTAATAGGATTGCATTGCATATTGCATTTCACCTAGGATTGGACCCAGGTCTGTGATTGGCAACCACGGACCGCATAGCTCTCGCGATCGATCATCCCAAAGTTATTCTAAAATAAAATCCCTCGTTTTAAATACGATTTAAAACTAATATCAAGATTAAAAGTTTATTCGATAAGCTAAAGGGAATTTAAATTTGTTTAAATTATCCCTACCTTCCATCAACAATGGGTGTACGTCGATGCTACCCGTATACATGGCCCGACTCATATTATTGAGGGGGTTATGTATGCCGGAAAGCTGTCCACGCCATTGACAATTGTTGTGAGTCGGTTGGAACTCCCTTTAACGTTGGCTCATATTATTGGGGACGTTAAGGGGACCGTCCTTCACGACTCAACATTGATGGGTCATCTTGACACGTGATAGTAAACGGAGTCATATTATTGGGCCCTTACTGGACGTGAGGTGAATACATGGATGTTGCACCGGTTGCAATTGGAAACTACCTTTTGGGGGTCATGGTTGGCTGATATTATTCGGGACCATGATCACCTGATTGGGCTCCGTGTACCCACTAAGGAAACTTGCTTTCCCGATTTCATTAGAGGGTGGTGAAATCGTTAAAATAGTGGGAGCGTAATTCATAGAACTTAACGACCTTGTTTTATGTCTCAGCGTTTTTCATATATAGTTAGTAATGCATGTCTGTTTTCTTTTCAGTATAACTGCATTTATAATGTCTTCGATCAAAAACCCACTCGCTGCTATACTGGGTAGCAACAAGTTCACCGATCTGAACTACCAAGACTGGCTTCGAAACCTCAACATTGTGTTGTCTTCGGAGAAACTTCTTTATACGATAGAGAAGAGCCCTCCGAAGGAAGCCCCTGCTGATATCAGCCCTGAGGAGCTGGTGACGCTTCAGCAATGGTGGGACGACGAGATCAAGACTCGATGCTATGTGATGGCATCGATGTCTAATGAAATGCAACGGTGTTTTGAGAAGACAAAGTATGCTGCTGACATACTCTTTCATCTCAAGGAACTGTACGGGGAGAACTCTCGACATGAGAGGTTCACAGCTGTCAAGGAGCTTATGACAAGCCGCATGCGCGATTGGACTTAGGTCCGCGAGCATGGGGTTCGTATGATTGGGCTCGTTGAAAAGCTGTCGGGCCTTGATATCACACTTCCACACGAGCTGTATGTGGATGTGTTTCTCCACTCACTGCCTGCTGCATTCGACCCCTTTGTGGTCAACTTCAACATGAACAAGCTGGCAGCCACCCTTGAATAGGTGGTTAACATGCTTGTAGTGTTCGAAGGAACCATAAAGAAGGACAAGCTCGTCCTCCTCATGGGCTCTTCTTCCTCTGCGAAGAAGGGGCCCAGACGCAAGGGTAAGAAGCGTTCTGCCCCTGCGAAGGAGGAAAAGCCCACTAAGAAGCCAAAGGCAAAGGCTTCCAAGCCGAACAAGTCTGAGTATGTTTGTCACCACTGCCACAAGCCTGGGAATTGGAGGAGGAACTGCAAGGAGTACCTCGAGCAGTTGCGAACTGCGAAAGGTATGTTCTATATCGAAATAAATATGTCTCTTAATTCGACTTCTTGGGTACTTGATACCGGATGTGGATCTCATATCTGCAATGATTTGCAGGTGATGACAAGAAGCCTACGTCTTAGAGAGGGTGAGACCCACTTGAGGCTGGGAAATGGAGCAAGAGTTGCTGCTGCAGCTGGTCATGGGTTCGATTCCCATTGATTGCAAGGAGTGCAATTATTGGGAGGGGGATTGTTGGAGTGCAATAATTGCCCCTGCTAGGTAGAGCGATCGAACCGTGGCGCTTGTGTTGCTATACGGTTTAAAATATTGGAGTTGCACTGTTACCACAAGCTATAGCTTTTGGTAAAGCGGCAGGCGCTCGATCCTACAATTGGTATCAGAGCCAAGGTCACGGGTTCGATTCCCCCATTTGTTGCAAGGTGCAATTATTGGGAGGGGGATTGTTGGAGTGCAATAATTGCCCCTGTTAGGTAGAGCGATCGAACCGTGGCGCTTGAGTTGCTATACGGTTTAAAAGATTGGAGTTGCACCATAACCACAAGCTATAGCTTTTGGTAAAGCGGCAGGCGCTCGATCCTACAAGTAGGATGAACAAGTTAGTTAGGAGTGACATGTTTGATCTGTCAGACATTAACTCTCTACCGACTTGTGAATCTTGTCTTAAGGGAAATATGACTAAGCAACCCTTCAAGGGCAAGGGTGAGCGTGCTCAAGGCCTATTGGATTTGATCCATACTGATGTGTGCGGCCCATTTAGTATTGGTACTAAGTACGGTCACACATACTTCATCACCTTTACAGACGATTACTCTAGGTATGGGTACTTGTACTTAATGAAGCACAAGTCTGAATCCTTTGAAAGGTTCAAAGAATTCAAGGCTGAAGTAGAAAATCAGCTAGGCAAGAGTATTAAAGCACTTCGATCCGATCGAGGTGGTGAATACTTAAGTGCTGAATTTCAAGACTATCTGAAAGAGAATGAGATTCTCTCACAGTGGACCCCTCCGGCCACACCACATCTCAATGGTGTAGCGGAACGTCGTAATCGAACTTTGATGGACATGGTTCGATCTATGATGAGCTTCACTGAGCTTCCTACCTCGTTTTGGGGCTATGAGCTCGAAACGGCGGTAATGTTGTTGAAAAATGTCCACACAAAGGCAGTGGATAAAACTCCATATGAGATATGGATGGGCAAACCACCCAAGTACTCATACATGAGGATTTGGGGATGTCCTGCTTACGTGAAGCAGACAGTGGGAGAGAAGTTGGATACGAGATCCATCTTATGTTACTTCGTTGGGTATCCAAAGAATTCCATTGGATACTACTTCTACTATCCAGCGAAACGAAAGTGTTTGTTTCTAGGAATGCCACCTTTATGGAAAGGGAATTTATACTTGATAGAAAAGGCAAGATAGTAGAACTCGAAGAGGTTCGAGAACCAACTGAAGTACCAAGTGAATCTCCTGCGCCTCCAGAGCCAGTACCAGAAATGGTCGCACCTAGGAGATCCGAAAGGGTCCCTAGGGCTCCTGAGAGATATGGTTTTCTCCTTGAAGATGATCAAGGTGATCAAGTTGTTGGATCTGATCCTAGAACTTTCAAGGAGGCAATTTCCGATGCTGATTCTAATTTGTGGCTTGAAGCAATGCAGTCTGAGTTTGACTCAATTCATGCGAACCAAGTTTGGACTCTTGTTAGCCCTCCCGAAGGAATTTTTCCTATTGGGTGCAAATGGGTATACAAGAGGAAATTTGGGCCTGATGGTAAGGTAATGACCTACAAGGCACGACTGGTCGCGAAAGGTTATAGTTCCTTAATGGAAACATTAAGGAAGAGATCTATATGACGCAGCCTGAAGGTTTCACATCTGTAGGAAGTGAGCATAAGGTATGCAAACTTCAGAGATCGATCTACGGTCTCAAACAAGCATCGAGGAGTTGGAACCTTAGATTCGATGAAACAATTAAGGAATTTGGTTTCATCAAGAATCCCGAGGAGCCATGTGTATATAAGAAAGTAGTTAAAAGCGCTGTGACATTCCTCGTACTTTATGTTGATGACATTCTACTCATTGGGAATGATGTAGGAATGCTGCAGTCAACTAAAGCATGGTTGTCTAGTAGATTCTCGATGAAGGACATGGGTGAAGCATCCTATATTCTTGGAATACAGATCTATCAGGATAGATCGAAACGGATGCTCGGACTCACCCAAGTTACCTACATCGATACCATACTTAAGCGGTTCTCTATGGAAGAATCCAAGAGAGGACACCTACCTATGTGCCACGGGGTCACTCTATCTAAGTCTATATGTCCGAAGACTGATGAGGAGATAGAGAGTATGACACGTGTGACATATGCCTCGGCAATAGGTATTATTATGTATGACATGATCTCGACTAGACCGGATGTCGCATATGCTCTGAGTGTCACGAGCCGCTACCAGGCCAACCCCGGCCAATTGCATTGGAAGGCTGTGAAGGATATTCTTAAGTACTTGCGAAGCACTAAGAATATGTTCATGGTCTATGGGAGTGGTGAACTGAAATTGGAAGGCTACACTGATTCTAACTTCCAATGTGACGTGGATGATTCGAAGTCTACCTCTGGATTTGTATTCATGCTCAATGGTGGTGCTGTCTCTTGGAAGAGTTCCAAGCAAGACACCATCGCGGATTCAACCACTGAGGCTGAGTACATCGCAGCATCAGCTGCTGCTAAGGAGGCGGTTTGGATAAGGAATTTCGTCCAAGAGTTGGGCGTCATTCCTGATGGAGTTGGTCCAGTCTCGGTGTACTGCGACAACACGGGTGCCGTTGCGCAAGCAAAGGAGCCTAGGTCTCACCAAAGATCCAAACATATACCGAGAAAATACCACATAATCCGGGATATTGTGGCTAGAGGTGACATAGCAGTTGAGAGAGTCGCCTCTGCGGACAATGTTGCTGATCCACTTATGAAGCCCTTGCCAGGACCGTTGTTTGAAAAGCATCGTGAAACAATGGGACTGCGTCTGATGAGTAGTTGACTTTAGGGCAAGTGGGAGATTGTTAGAGTAGATGCCCAACTAGCCAACTTGTGGCGTGTGGATTTATAGACTCTTGTATGAAATGATCTTTATATATGATATTCGCATTTATTCATGGCTTTCTTTATTTCATTATGACTATAATGTTAACAATAGTGTTGGATAAAGACCTAGAATGCACCATAGTGTATGTTAGATGTGATAGTGGGTATGACGGCTACCATGAAACACATCTAATAGTCACTGTGTATTCTAAACTCGTTCCTAGTCGATTGGGCCGTCAAAATGAGGATAAGGCCGCCCGAGATTGAGACTAGTATCTGCGATGCGAAGTACCGTGTTTCATTGGTAGGGAACATTGTGATGTTCTGAGCATGCAAATAGATAGTGACCTGGTGATCTATCGAACTACCCTCGTTCGGACTTTCCAACTGGTTACCATTTGTCGAGTGGATAAGTCCGAGGTCTTGGTTGTACTGATTAGTCCTCACGACTCGAAACGTCATTGAGACTCTACATGATAGGCATCTCACTTTGACTCGTTTGCCGACTCACTTGGGGTCATTAGGCTGCGGGATTGGGTGAGACCCCGATGCATGTAGGAGTCGATGCTTCGTTGTCGAGGATTCACCGCTCGCTTACATGCGTGGATATCCTATGCTATCTGAGGGATAATAGTGCTAGAAGTGTTTTAGGTAAATGGGTTTACCTAGTTACACTCGCGATATCACTATTCGATCTCCAAGATGTATGCATAGCTATCGGATCTCTAGCGACTCTTGATTTACCAATGGTCGTTGATCTGATCGGGATATATGTGTTGAAAGGACCGTACTGTACGCTAACCACGACCAAATGGTTCTTGTAGGTACTATCAGTGATACCTAAGGGATCATGGCGAGATGTTGCTAGGCGCTTTACCACGATCCGTTGGGCAAGTCCGAAATTGTGATTTCGGAGCCACAATGGTTGCGGGCCCACGGCTAGCTGTATCCCTGAACCATTGAGGGTCACACAAGTACTGGATTCATGATTCCCGCACAGAAACTGAGCTCAATGTGTTGAGCATATCAGGAGAATTTTAGGGAGTGCGACTTCCTAAAAGTCAACAGGGGTCAAATTGCGATTTCCCGCTGTTGAGGGGCAAAACTGTCATTTTGGACTAAGTAATCTGAAAAATTGTTTTCGCATCATAATACTCAGTTTGGAAAACTGTGTAGATCGGTCCGATCAGATCGTCGATCGGAGTTATGATGAAGATTGAATCCGGTCGTGGACTTGATTGACGATCTACCGCTGCCTACAGTTTGAAGTGCCGGTTTCCTCGAGAAACTGGTCGGAGCCAGGCGCCTAGACGCCAGCAAGGTAACTATCTACAAACACCCTATGAATGTTTGTAGATTATATCGAATGTATTGAACACTTTTCGGGAAAATTTTGTTCTTCCGCTGTGCCCCGGGAAGTGGTATCCGGATCCGCCACCGCTATCACCAATAGAAGACGTGATTCCTCAAATCCATGAAAACAGCTGGGGCATTCGTCAACCCAAACGGCATGACCAGAAACTCATAATGCCCATATCTAGTCCAGAAAGCTGTATTCGCCACGTCAGCGTCTCTAATCCGCAACTGGTGATAACCAGAGCGCAAATCTATCTTCGAGTACACGACCGATCCCTGCAACTAATCGAACAAGTCATCAATCATCGGCAAAGGATACTTGTTCTTCACCGTCGCTTTATTCAACTGTCGAAAGTCTACACACATCCTCATAGACCCATCTTTCTTCTTCACAAAAAGAATTGGAGCTCCCCAAGGCGACATACTCGGTCTGATTAAGTCTTTCTCCAAAATATCACTCAACTAATCCTTCAGCTCTCTCAACTCGGCTGGCGCCAACCGGTACGGAGCTCTAGAAATCGGGGTAGTACCGGGCACCAATTCAATACTGAAGTCGATCTCACGTCTCAGAGGGAATCCAGGAATCTCGTCTGGAAACACGTTGGGAAACTCTCTAACGATCGGAATATCGCTGAACTCCAATCGCGGTTCTTGGGAACTGTCAAGCGCGTAAATCATGAATCCAGCGTTACCTAGCGATAGCAGGCTAAACATCTCCATGGCAGAAACTAGCGGAATCTTCGAGCGTGAATCAGCACCGTAGAACTCCCACTTCTCACCCGAATCAGGGTGAAATCTCACCACTCCATGAAAACAATCGACCGTAGCCTTAAAGCTAGACAACACATCCATCCCCAAGATGCAATCAAAATCTCTGATTCCCAAAACAATCAGATTGAACACCAAAACGTGCTCATCAAATCGAAGCACACAATCCAACACCACTTCACGAGACCACAGACTCACACCAGCAGGGGTAGACACGGAAACAACATCACACAATGGGGAAGAACTCAACCCATGCTCACACACAAACACCTCAGAAATAAAATAGTGTGATGCACCAGTGTCAAATAAAACTCTCGCAGGATAATCGAAAACAGAGCATGTACCTGCGATCATCATGCCAGGCGCCTCCTCAGCCTGCTCTCTAGTCAACGCATTCTCCTGAGCCTGCTGTGGAATCTGGAAGGAAGGTCTCGAAGGTGCTCCAAATCTAGAAGGCTCACGGGGTTGGAATCCAGATCGCTGGGTAGGGGCAGGAAACTGCGGTCTCTGAGATGAACCACTAGCTGATCCCTGCTGCGAAGGAATCGAAGACTGACCCCTCAACAGAGGACACACTCTAAGGAAGTCTCCTGGCTGTCCACAGTTATGGCAGGACCCCTGAACTCCACGACACTGCGAAGTCGGATGCCTTCCTCCGCACTGTCCACATGACATGCCACTAGAACCGCTGCCAGAACCACTGCCAGAACCAGAACTCACAGAACCAGAGGAACTCAAATCCGCATTCTTCTTGAACTGTTTCCCTCGAGGTCGAAATCTCTGGCGGTTCGACTGCTGCTGCTGCTGCGACCCCTGAGGAGAATAGAAATATTGCGACGCATCCTGAACAGGCTGATAGGTGCGTACAGTAGTCGGCTGAATCGGAGCCTCAACCTCCATCAAACTCTCCTCAATATCCACTGCTCGGTTCACCGCATTAATATAGGTCGCAGGCGAACAAGACAAAACCATCCGGTACAAATCAGGCCTCAAGCCTTTCAAAAAATTGTTCCTTCTTCGTCTTCTCTTGGTTGGCAACGTGTGGCACATAGACCAAAAGCGCAGAAAACTGTCGAGCATACTCAGCCACTCGCATGCTGCCCTACCTCATATTATCTAACTGGGCGAGGGCTGACAATATCTTCCTGAGGCCCCATATAACCTGTCGAAAGGCCTCACAGAATATCTCCCAAGTAATCACATCCCCACTATCACGAAGGATACGGGAAGTACCTCTCCACCAGCGCTGTGCATTGTCTCTCAGCTGCAACACTGTCAGTTTCAGTCTCTTCTCAAGAGCGTACTCCAAAGTATCGAACAATTCCTCCATCTGAGCTAACCAAGCCTCAGCCATCGCACCACCCTATGCTGCAGAAAACGTCGGAGGGTTCGTCTGCTGAAACCTAGTTAAGACCAACTCCATCCCGCCTATCTGTCTAGTAACATCCTCAACCTGGTGAACATCATTATCACTACTTGCCCTAAACTCCTCCTCAGTACGTCTAGTCGTCCTACCTCTTCCTCTTCTCGGCGGAATCTAAACAAGTCTAGAGGTAAGATGTCAGGCCTCGTGCTCACAACAGATAAACACATGCGGAAGCTATCAAAAAGTGGGTAAAATTTTCGCTTTTAGGCCCGACGGTTTTAAACATATAATTTAAAATACAACGATACTTAAAATAAGTTTCCCAAATCATAAAACAATCAACAACAAAGCATACATAATTCAAACATGTATCATATTCCCCTACGGGTACAACAACAAAGCGTAGGGCATCCCCCTGGCTAACTGATACATATATATATATGCTATATGCTACTGGGACACACTAGACACCTCCTGGGGCACCACCAGCTAGGTTGAAACCCCGACCAGCTGTAGAACCTGGGTTTCCTGAAAACAACGCAACAAAGAAACAAACCAAGCCCCAGAGGGACATGGGGTCAAACCCCAGTACGGAGAGCAATAATACAACAGAAATAAACAGCAAGGAATAAAATGCAGGTGCTATGCATGAGACGCCGAAGAACAACGGAAAGCTCGACCCACAAGGGAGCTAAGGGACTCAAACATAGCTCCAAGAATCATCGACGACATACAGTGACCACGGGGTGTGTTCACAGTGTGGTAGTAAGCCACTCGCCATGATACTACACCCACTTATCGGATGCATCAAACAACTCAACCTGCTGTTGCCTCGCCCATGAACTGTGGTAGTTAACCACTCGGCGCATGGTGGCTACGATCCCATCAGGGAGATGAGAGTGCGGTATTGCCGCTCGCCCTCACATCCTGGTAAGAAATAACAATAATACAACAATGGTACAAAGACTACCAAAACTGGAAAGGAATACCATGAGTGTATGCAACATGCAGGAATGCAAGCATATAAACATATGCAACGCAGCAAATGCACAAATAGCATACACAATCCTCAACAGGACACAACCAGCAGGCACGGCAATTCCACATACCAGCGACTACAATTCATCCAAGCTTCGCTGTAAATCAAGCTCAAATACGTACCTTACACTGAGCAACAACTAACCCTGCGAGAAATCCCGAAGACTCTGGTAAAAGCCGAAAACCAGAACGTAGTTCTACCAAATCGACGCAACGCTCGAACGGCAGCAACTT
>KV014871.1:90328-117629 GCA_001598015.1 Dorcoceras hygrometricum
GCAACACTCGAACGGCAGCAACTTCGCGTTCCTCGACTAGCCAATTACAGCTTCTAAAACTGGTACGAAATGGAAGAGCTTCTCGAGAGGAGTCCAACGCTACCTCGCACGAGCAAAACAACCATCGGAAACACGGGAAAACGCCGGAAAAGCTCACGGCTGAACAGTGTTCTAGGGTTCGAAGGATAAGGAACGAAAGGTTGGAAATATTTGCTAAGTATGGAATTGATACCACAATTCGAAGACCAAGTCTTCCTATAAATAGCACTAGCAACGACTGGAAATCAACACCAATAATTGTCTACCGACAAAACCAGTCGACACCAACAATTTCCCAAACCAGCAGACGCAAGAACCAACAGCTGATTTCTCCAACAATCGCTAAAATAACTAACGGCTGGTTCTCAAAACGGCGTCGCACCAACTTACTCAAACGACGTCGCATAGAATACTATACCAGCAGCTGGGTATCCAGTCGCAAGAACAAAACAATGTAACGCTACTCTGAGCTGGATCCAGTCGCAACCTCAAAACGCAGCGTTGCAACTAACTCAAACGACGTCGCTCCACTGACGTCATCCAGTCGCTAGCTCTCGTGAAACACCAGCAGCAAGCAATAGCGGCGAAACTCACTCGCAGCTGGACTCCCAGTCGCAACAACGAAACGACGACGCATCATCTTCGAGCTACAGGAATGTTGACCCGTGTTGACATCTACATCTGCTGATCAACCAGCAGGAACACACACGCGATTTACCAGCTGGTACCAGACGCAACATCCAAACGACATCGCGCCAACTAATCTAAACGCAGTCGTTTTAGCCCTCAACGCAAATACGCTAACGCACCTGCTGATCACAACACGCGCAACCAGACTTCACGCAAACGACGGAGTTTCAAGAATCTCACGCTAAAGCACGCTTCGATTGGTTTTGCCACCGACCAGCTGCTAACTCCCAACACCAGCTGACACGTCAACCAGCAGGTACCTCAAATATGCGAAAATACAAAAACTCCAGAATTGCTCAATACACGAAATGGAACCCGAAAATGCAACTCAATACACTCAAATAGAGATCTTAAACCAGCAGAACCTCTATTTATCGATTCATTTCAACGATAAATCTCAATTACAAATCCAGGTCTCACATTTCTCCCCCACTAAAAAGGATTTCGTCCTCGAAATCAAACAACAATTCTGAAAGCACAACACAGCAACTGAAACTCGAAGCAATAACAAGAAACTAAGCAGGAACTCGCCCAACACAAGGCCAAGATTTCAAGATAACTGAGCAAACAAATCACAACAACTAAGGAAGGAAAACAGCAAAAACTACTAGCTACTGGAAATATAGCCCAACAGCTACTCAAACAGATGCGGCCACTCGCGCTGCATCTTTTCTTCCAGCTCCCAAGTAGCTTCTTCCCTACCATGCTTGCTCCACTGCACCATCACCAACGGAATGGTCTTATTCCTCAACTGTTTCTCTTTTCTGCCAAGGATCTGCAAAGGGTATTCTTGATAACTCAACGACTGATCTAGCTCTACCTCGTCAGTTCCAAGCACATGAGACGTATCTGGCTCGTACTTCCTCAACATGGAAACGTGAAAGACGTCATGCAAAGAAGATAACTCGGACGGCAACAACAGACGATACGCCAAAGGGCCAATCCTCTCGACAATCTCATACGGACCAACGTAACGAGGGGCTAACTTTCCCTTGCGTCCATAGCGCATCACACTACGAAACGGAGAAACTTTGAGAAATACACGATCACCAACCTGAAACTCAAGAGGTCGACGCCTCTTATTCGCATAACTGGCTTGGCGATCCTGGGCAGCTTTCATCCGCTGTCTAATAAGATCCACGTGATCTTTCATCTGCTGCACAAAGTCAGGGGCAGATAGCTGCTTCTCCCCCACTTCTTCCCAACACACTGGCGATCTGCACTTGCGGCCATACAAAGCCTCGAAAGGCGCCATGCCAATCGTCACTTGGTAGCTATTATTATACGAAAACTCAACCAAAGACAACGCGTCTTGCCAACTACCTCCGAAATCCAACAAAACAGCACGTAACATATCCTCCAATGTCTGGATAGTTCGCTCAGATTGGCCATCTGTCTGGGGATGATACGCGGTACTCATAGCCAATCTAGTTCCCAAAGCTGTCTGCAAACTCTTCCAAAACCTGGAAGTAAACCTCGGATCTCAGTCAGACACGATTGAAACAGGCACACCATGCAACCTAACAACAAAATCAACGTACAGCTTCGCCATCTTCTTCAACGAGAAGGTCATCCCATAGGGAATGAAGTGTGCAGACTTAGACAAACGGTCTACCACTACCCAAACAGCATCGCACCTTTGGCTGGAACGAGGCAAATGCGTTACGAAATCCATCGCAATGTGCTCCCAGTTCCATTGGGGCACCTCTAAACTCTGCAACAGACCACCAGGTCTCATCCTTTTGGCCTTTACCATTTGGCAATTCAAACAACGAGCGACAAAACCAGCAACATCGCCCTTCAGGCCAGCCCACCAAAAGTGCGGCTTCAAAGCATGGTACATCTTCCGTGCACCAGGATGAACACTATGTCTGCTACAGTGCGCTTCTCGAAGGATCTCCTCCTTCAAATCAATCAAATTGGGCACAACCAACCTGCCCCAGAAACGCAAACAACCATCGGACGAGACAGAATAGTCCTCAAGTTCGCCATCCCTGACTTTCATCTTCAACTCGTGGATTGACGGATCGGTCCTCTGAGCTGCTCGAATGCTAGAAACAATCTGCGGTTCCACTTGGAAAGATGAAACCATCACACAATCCTCAGCCGGGTAGAATCTCCAACCCGTAGTGTTAAGATGCTCTTGATCATTAGAGATGTAAAACGACGCAAGCAACTCACTAGCCTTCCTGCTCAAAGCGTCAGCCACTACGTTCGACTTCCCAGGCTGGTATTTAATCTCACAGTCAAAATCCTTAAGCAGCTCCATCCACCTACGCTGTCTCATGTTCAAGTCAGGCTGCGAAAACAGATACTGCAAACTCTTGTGGTCGGAGTACACCACAAACTGCTCGCCATACAGGTAGTGACGCCAGATCTTTAACGCAAAGACCACCGCTGCTAACTCCAAATCATGAACTGGGTAACGAGCCTCGTGCGGTTTCAACTGCCGCGAGGCATACGCAATGACTCTACCATTCTGCATCAGCACACAACCCAATCCATTTAGCGAAGCGTCGGAACAAACAACAAAACCACCTGAACCGGACGGCAAGGCCATCACAGGCGCAGTAGTTAACTTCTCCTTGAGCAATTGAAAAGCATTCTCACACTGCTCAGTCCAAACAAACCGTTTATCCTTCTGGGTCAATTGGGTCATCGGCTTAGCTATAGAAGAAAACCCCTCAATGAAACGACGATAATAGCCAGCCAGACCTAAGAAACTGCGAATCTCAGACACATTTCTCGGTCGCTCCCAGTTCAACACAGCATCCACTTTACTGGGATCCACAGAAATGCCATCTGCTGAAATGACATGGCCCAGAAATACAATGCGTTGCAACCAGAACTCGCACTTGGAAAACTTCGCATACAACTGCTGCTCTCTCAACCTCAGAAGAACCATCTCCAAGTGCTCCTTGTGCTCCCTCGGAGTCTTCGAGTAAACTAAGATGTCGTCAATAAAAACAATCACAAACTGATCTATGAACTCTCGGAAGACTCGATTCATCAGATCCATGAAGACTGCCGGCGCGTTTTTCAACCCAAACGGCATCACCAAAAACTCAAAATGTCCGTACCTCGTACGAAACGCAGTCTTCGCGACATCTTGGTCCCTTACTCTGAGCTGATGGTACCCGGAACGAAGATCAATCTTAGAATACACCGCAGAACCTTGCAACTGATCAAACAGATCATCAATTCTCGGCAACGGGTACTTATTCTTCACAGTGGCTTTATTCAACTGACGAAAATCAATGCACATCGGCATTGAGCTATCCTTCTTCTTTACAAACAAAATGGGCGCTCCCCACGGTGACATACTAGGACGAATGAAACCCTTCTCCAGCAAATCATCTAACTGTACCTTGAGTTCTCTCAACTCCGCAGGCGCTAGACGATACGGGGCACGAGAAATCGGAGCTGTGCCAGGCACCAACTCTATGCTGAAGTCTATCTCCCGCCTCGGAGGAAAACCAGGAATCTCCTTCAGAAACACGTCGGGGAAGTGTCGCACCACGGGAACGTCACTAAGCTGAACACTAGAAGAAGAAGACGCATCCAAAGCTTAAATCATAAAGCCAGCATTCCCCAAAGACAACAAGCTAAACATCTCCATCGTGGAGACCAACAAAATCTTCGATCTCAAGTCCTGGCCGTAGAAGTCCCACTTCTCGCCAGACAAAGGCCTAAAGCGCACAATCCCATGGAAGCAATCCACGGAGGCCCTGTAGTTGGACAGCACATCCATCCCAACTATACAATCGAAATCCCAAAGCATCAAACGGATCAAATTCGCTAACAAGGCATGCTCACCAAACCGCAACACACCATCCAACAAAATCTCTTGCGAAAACAGGCTTACACCACTGGGGGTAGAAACAGAAACAACATCACGAAAAGGGACGGTACACAACCCATGCTCAACAACAAACGAATCAGAAATAAACGAATGCGATGCACCGGTGTCAAACAACACACGAGAAGGAAAGTCAAAGACAAGACAAGTACCTCCAATCACCCGGCTCGGTGTCTCCTCGGCCTGCTCTCTCTTGAAGGCGTTAACCTGAGCCTGCTGAGGTCCTGGAAAGAAAGGCTGAGACGACTGCTCAAAACGCGAAGGGCCAGGCTGCTGAAACGGCCTAAACGGAGTCTCACCAAAACGGGGCTGCTGAAACTGCTGCGAACGGCCCCTAGACTGACCCCCACGACCCTGAGGCTGGGCCGCGGTCTGCTGTGCTCCAGCTGTCGGGCACACTCTCGCAAAGTGCCCATACTGACCACAAAGGTTGCAGGAACCCTGCACACCAACACACTGCGTGGAAGAATGCTTTCCACTGCAAAAACCACAAAACTCCGTCTGAGAGCCGCTGCTACTCGAACTGCCAAAACCAGAAGACCCTGAACCGGACTTCTTCTTGAATTGCTGACCACGGGGTCGAAACCTCTGACGGCCAGACTGCTGAGCTACCTGCTGCTGCTGCTGAGTAAAATGCGCGGACTGAGAACTCTGACACGACTGAGCTCCCTGACCAGCGGGTCTACCACCCTGCACCGCCTGCGCCACCTGAGCCCTGTGCGCACTACGGCTCTTCATGCCCTCCTCGATGTGGATGGCAGTATCCACGGCCTCAGCATAAGACTTGGGCTTGCTTGTCAAAACGCTCTGGTACAGATCCCCATTCAAGCCCTCCACAAACCTGGTGCTCTTGGCCCTCTCCCGGCCAGCAACATGTGGAACATACGCCAACAAAGCAGAAAACTTGCGAGCGTACTCGCGCACAGACAACGAACCTTGCTCCAAGAACTCGAACTCCTGCTCACGGGCAGCTACATAGGAGTCGGGAACATACTCCTGCCTTAAGACCTGATAGAAAGTGTCCCAAGTAATGCCAACACCAGTCTCCAGTAAGGTACTAGACGTACCTCTCCACCAACGCTCTGCGGACTTCCTCAACAGTAGGGTCACCAACCTCAACCGAAGATCGTCTTCATACTGGGCTTGATCAAACAGATGTATGACGCTATGGAGCCAAGAATCCGCGTCCTCACTCGACTCATCACCATTGAAGATAGGAGGACTCATCCTCTGAAACCGAGATATGACCACATCCATTCTCTCTACCGGAGCCGGCGGAGCTTCAGCCTCCTCCTCTCCACTACTCTCAAGAGTATGACTAGGCGCACTATACTGATCCTCATTCTGTCCTCCTGATTCCTGGAATAGACCCCTACTACGACCACGACGTCTAGGCGGCATCTAAAACACTCAACAGGATAAGGAAAAATAGAACAAATACAGCAAAGAAAGCATATAACACAAAATATGCAGCACGTAGTCATATAAGTCAAGCACATGCAACACGCAACACTGTGCCTAGACTAAAGTGTGATCAAAGGAAATGAGCTTATCCCAGTTTAAGCTCTGATACCAAAATGTCAGGCCTCGTGCTCACAACAGATAAACACATGCGGAAGCTATCAAAAAGTGGGTAAAATTTTCGCTTTTAGGCCCGACGGTTTTAAACATATAATTTAAAATACAACGACACTTAAAATAAGTTTCCCAAATCATAAAACAATCAACAACAAAGCATACATAATTCAAACATGTATCATATTCCCCTACGGGTACAACAACTAAGCGCAGGGCATCCCCCTGGCTAACTGATACATATATATATATGCTATATGCTACTGGGACACACTAGCCACCTCCTGGGGCACCACCAGCTAGGTTGAAACCCCGACCAGCTGTAGAACCTGGGTTTCCTGAAAACAACGCAACAAAGAAACAAACCAAGCCCCGGAGGGACATGGGGTCAAACCCCAGTACGGATAGCAATAATACAATAGAAATAAACAGCAAGGAATAAAATGCAGGTGCTATGCATGAGACGCCGAAGAACAACGGAAAGCTCGACCCACAAGGGAGCTAAGGGACTCAAACATAGCTCCAAGAATCATCGATGACATACAGTGGCCATGGGGTGTGTTCACAGTGTGGTAGTAAGCCACTCGCCATGATACTACACCCACTTACTGGATGCATCAAACAACTCAACCTGCTGTTGCCTCGCCCATGAACTGTGGTAGTTAACCACTCGGCGCATGGTGGCTACGATCCCAGCAGGGAGATGAGTGTGCGGTATTGCCGCTCGCCCTCACATCCTGGTAAGAAATAACAATAATACAACAATGGTACAAAGACTACCAAAACTGGAAAGGAATACCATGCGTGTATGCAACATGCGGGAATGCAAGCATATAAACATATGCAACGCAGCAAATGCACAAATAGCATACACAATCCTCAACAGGACACAACCAGCAGGCACGGAAATTCCACATACCAGCGACTACAATTTATCCAAGCCATAACTTCGCTGTAAATCAAGCTCAAATCCGTACCTTATACGGAGCAACAACTAACCCTGCGAGAAATCCCGAAGACTCTGGTAAAAGCCTGTTAAACACACGGCATACACAACGTAAATCTAACAGGTTGCTAATCAAACTCACGGCTGGGAGTCTCACTCGACCAGCTGCTCCATATACCTCAACAATTACATAGAAAGCTTAAAAACTATTGCTAGGAACAAGGTCTCACCGAATACCAGAACGTAGTTCTACCAAATCGACGCAACACTCGAACGGCAGCAACTTCGCGTTCCTCGACTAGTCAATTCCAGCTTCTAAAACTGGTACGAATTGGAAGAGCTTCTCAAGAGGAGTCCAACGCTACCTCGCATGAGCAAAACAACCACCAAAAACGACGGGAAAACGCCGGAAAAGCTCACGGCTGAACAGTGTTCGAGGGTTCGAAAGATAAGGAACGAAAGGCTGGAAATATTTGCTAAGTATGGGAAATAATATCACGATTCGAAGACCAAGTCTCCCTATATATAGCACTAGCAACGACTGGAAAACAAAACCAATAATTGTCTTCCCGTCGCATAGAATACTATACCAGCAGCTGGGTATCCAGTCGCAAGAACAAAACAATGTAACGCTACTCTCAGCTGGATCCAGTCGCAACCTCAAAACGCAGCGTTGCAACTAACTCAAACGACGTCGCTCCACTGACGTCATCCAGTCGCTAGCTCTCGTGAAACACCAGCAGCAAGCAATAGCGGCGAAACTCACTCGCAGCTGGACTCCCAGTCGCAACAACGAAACGACGACGCATCATCTTCGAGCTACAGGAATGTTGACCCGCGTTGACATCTACATGTGCTGATCAACCAGCAGGAACACACACGCGATTTACCAGCTGGTACCAGACGCAACATCCAAACGACGTCGCGCCAACTAATCTAAATGCAGTCGTTTTAGCCCTCAACGCAAATACGCTAACGCACCTGCTGATCACAACACGCGCAACCAGACTTCACGCAAACGACGGCGTTTCAAGAATCTCGCGCTAAAACACGCTTCGACTGGTTTTGCCACCGACCAGCTGCTAACTCCCAACACCAGCTGACACGTCAACCAGCAGGTACCTCAAATATGCGAAAATACAAAAACTCCAGAATTGCTCAACACACGAAATGGAACCCGAAAATGCAACTCAATACACTCAAATAGAGATCTTAAACCAGCAGAACCTCTATTTATCGATTCATTCCAACGATAAATCTCAATTACAAATCAAGGTCTCACATAAGATCTCACAGCAGATAGATATATTATATAGACAGATAAAAGATCACATAAGTCACAGAGTCAATCAAAGTAAAATCAAAACTCTGTGCCTAGACTCGAGTGTGATCAAAAGAAATCGAGCTTATCCCAGTTTAAGGTCTGATACCAAAAATTTCCAGGCCCGTGCTAATTGCTCAATAAAATAGCACAAATAAAGCACATAATCACGGAAGCATAAAAACGGGCTTAAAAATTTTTCGAAATAGTTTGGGCCTGAACTACCAACATTCATTCAAAATAGCAATACTCAAAATACGAGTTAAATCCAAGTCATACAAACCAGGTAACAATAAATCTCAAATCAAATACAGATCCCCAATACATAGAAACACGGGGCATCCCCCGGTTCAATACATAATAAAATAGACTGGGACTCAAGGGAACGGGGATCGACCAGCTGAACCTCCGCTCTGTCCAGCTCGGTTACCTGATGATCCTGCAAATGGGCAACATAGACCCAAGACACAAAAGCAGGAAAACCAAATACGAGGTCAAGCCTCAGTACGAAGAGCTAATCAAAATAGCTAAACATGCAACATGCTATAAATCAATGCTATGAATGCATGAGGGCTATCAAAGATCGGATAGCTAGACCAGTGTATCAATTGGCAATCAATCAGTCGAGCCTCTATACCACTCACGGTGTATCAACCGGGGAAATCATCGGTCCGTGATCTTCAGAGCCCGTCAGCTCATCACAGCTTGGTGGTATTCAGACACAACAAGTCAGTCGTTCACCACTAGCCTCTATACCACTCACGGTGTATCAACCGGGGAAATCATCGGTCCGTGATCTTCAGAGCCCGTCAGCTCATCACAGCTTGGTGGTATTCAGACACAACAAGTCAGTCGTTCACCACTCCGATGATAGCGTTGGACTTTTCAGGCACGACAACTCAGTCGACCAGTCACAACGTGGCTCTCAATCAGGTCAATCAATAAATCTGTCAGGCTCAATATGTATGAATGTATGTCAATAAAATATCCATGCCCAATGCATACAAATCAATACGTAAAAACAGTGCATAACTCAAGCCATTTATCAAACTGTTTCACGTAAAATCACAGCAGCAGGCCAACATATTTCATAGCAGAAAACTACAGCCATGTTCACGCTTCAAGCTATTAAGAGCTGCTCAATTTGTACCTTAACTCCTCAAAATTCTACCTCACAGATTCGAACAGGGCACGGCAGAAACTCACGGCCTGTGAAACAGATTTCTCCTGGCTTCGTTAATGCAAGGCAGAAGGTACCAGCAACTAAAATCTGTACAAGGTACTCAACATCTTAGCTCAAATCTGAACCTGAACGCTCTAATACCTACGACCAGGACTCAACACAAGTTCTACCTAGCTACGCAGGTACTAAGTAAGGTTCAAAACAACGAAGAATGCTCACCCACAAGCTCAAAAGAGCTGAAGACAGAATCTGCTCAACGGAACAAGCAACTCACGAACACGCAGAAACTTCACGCTTCCACTCCAGCGTTAATTCAGGGTCTCAAATGGGTAGCAAACGAAAGAGCTAAGCTAGGTGAACTCAGCGCCACCAAGATTGTCAAAAAAAAAGGCTGGAAACGACGGGAATCGGCGGTGGAAAGTTACGGTGTACAGTATCTAATCGAGGGTTTCGAACAGAAGGATAAGAAATGTCGGGTTGAGAAATATTCTAAGTGTAATTCAACACTTCTATGTATTCCTCAATTCAAACGCTACTGTCTAAGTCAAACACCGACAAAAACAGATCCCTGCAACGTAAAATAGCGTCGAACAGATCTCTCAAACAACGCTAATAACCACCAGATCCCAGAGTTAACAACAAACGCTCGCACACAAGCCAAAAAGACAGCATAACGCCCAAAACAGATCTCAGCGCTCAACACATCGTTGGTCTCCTAACGCGCCACACTAAAACAGATCTCTACGCCTTAGCAAAGCGAAATGCTAAAACGACGACGTAGCCACTAATCCAAACGACGTCGCACAGCAAAACAGATCTCTCCTCAAATCGCAACGTTAGCGCTCGAAACAGATCTCTCAACTAAACGCGCTACACCAGACGTCAACTCTACATGTTGACCAACACGTGGCACCCTCTTACGCAAACGCGCTATGCTAACAGATCTCTAAAAGCGAACAATCACCCGCGTTCAATACAACAAAACCAGATCTCTCAATCCAGCGATCACCCGCTACAGTTCCGTTGACCAGCATTGACATCTGGAAATGCGAAACAAAAGCGCTGCACTTTTGCGCCACTCCCGAACATCCAGACCTCATCAGAACGACGGCGTATCACCTAAATATCGCGGCAATACACGCTAACACTCAGGGAACCAGATTTCTATCAAAATCTAACAAATTCGACCCCAATTCACAACCAGATTTCACCCAATAAACCCGAACTAAAATCTGGAAAACTCCAACTAGAGATTTGAATTTTCTCAAATCAGATTTCACCAAAAATCAAAAGTCTAAAATTCGAAAATCGTAATTCTCGTGACTAATCTAACCCAAAAATCTGATTAATCACAAATCTTGAAATCTGATTCCTCACATTGTTGCTGCCTGCTGTTAATTGCATACACTCATTATCATTGGCATTAATATCTCTTTTATTGTCGTGCCTTGTACTGCCCGAATTGTATGTGTTAAGGTGCAGAATTGTGGGCGGAGTGGGTAGCTCCCACACCTCACGTGCTTTCTCCCTGCTGCTTTGATTGGCCACCATGAGCGGAGTGAGTAGCTCTCACACCTTATGGGTTGGGTGACCGTAGGTTGAGTATGTATATGGGCGGAGTGAGTAGCTCTCACACCTCATATTATGGCACCTGATTTCGGTTATTGAGCAGCTGTCGGAATTCTTTGGCTCCCGGCGTTCGGTGTTAGCCTTGATTGCATGCACAGTATTTGCATTTTATCTTATGTTTTCTTTAGCTATTTCAGTTGCTCTCCGTACTGGGGTTTGACCCCATGTCCCTCTGGGACTTGGTGTTTTCCTTGTTTGTGTTGTTTTCAGGGAACCCAGGTTTGACAGCTGGTCGTGGTTTTAACCCAGCTGGTGGTGCCCCAGAAGGTGGTTAGCGTGTCCCAGTTGCGTATAGCATATCTATATGTATCAGTTGAGTTAGCCAGGGGATGCCATGTGTTTTGTTGATGTATCCAGTGGTTGGAGTCTGATACTTGTATTCGTATGCTATACTGATTGTGATGTTTAGTGGTTTTTATAAACTGGGATATTTATTTTGAGTATCGCACTATTTTAAATTAGATAGTTTTAAACCGTCAGGCCAAAGCAAAAATTTTACCCGCTTTTTAGTAGCTTCCGCATGTGTTTGTATGTTTTATCTCTGATTTGAGCACGAGGCCTGACACATCTTCTCCTTAGCGCTCCAGCTGGTTCATCTTCTCCTTTGCGCTCCAGCTGATCCATCTTCTCCTTTGCGCTCCAGCTGGTCCATCTTCTCCTTTGCGAATATCACAGCTGCTGGTATAATTTGGCCTCCACCTAATTAAGAACAACTGACTCAACTTTGGATGTCTCCATTGCTAATCCAGCTGCCGTCTAAGTGATAAACCAAACCAGCTGTGATCTTTATCTTTTCTCCAGTTGATCCATCTTTGCGCACCAGCTAGTTCAGTTGCTCCAGCTGATCAATCTGAACCAACTTGCATATTTACGCATGAGACCAGTGCTACTCCCTCTGGAACGATCCAACGAGCACAAATTGGGCCAAATTCCTTCATTTAGGCCTCCAAAATCGCGTTTTACTATTTTCAGCTCTTGTTCTGCTACGATATCTGTTTCAACTTCTCTTGTTGTATTTCCAGCTAATATCTGCACACTTTGTAGAAATGTTAGAAACACAATAACATGTTTTGTGTAATTCAAAACTCAGATCTGGATCTATTATACAGATCCAACAGAGTCGGTCCGTGGTATGTAATCGCAGCGGCCACCAGTTAAAACTTGGGGTTGGTTCAAAGTTTGTATAGATATTATACGATATTATATGTTTGGTTGTTTGAAGCCAGTAGGGAGTGTTAATTTATGTATAGATTTAGTACCAGTTGGATCAGTTGTGGGTGACTATAGTATTCCACGAAGGATTGTAGATTATGTATCATACCGTATCCAGATTATAGATGTTATAAGTGTACATTCTTCAGATTACAGCTCTAGTTCGACCTCTTCCAGCCACAATCAAATGGATTCTCATGTGAACAGTCCTATGAATGAAGAGACTTCTGCCAATCAGATTGATTTTCTTGTTGACACTCCTATGGATGGAGAGAATCCTGTTACTCAGAGTTATTTGCTAGCTGTTGATCCTACAGATGTTAGAGAATCTTTCTCACAGCTCCGAGCCTCTATTACGCGGCTTTCTGCTAATCAATTGAAAACTTCTAGCAAGATAGGCGATCTCCAGAACCATATTTTATTTAAGATCTAGAATCTTGAGAAAGCACTCAAAGAAGCTCTTTCTAATCAGGAACAAGTCTATCGGAATCTCATGCAAAGCACTCGACAGGAGGACAAATTTCAACAAAATGCCTTGTCACTTGAGTTGCTTGAGTTTAAGAAAGGGGTTGTGGCACAAAATGCTGTCCTGATATCTAATGTGACTGATATTCGTTCGCAGACTAAGGAAATCCAAGCTCTCAAGACAGATTTTACTGATTTCCAACAGAATACAGAATCGAGCATTGCTCACGTAAGTTCCCAACTTTCGGAAATTATCGCCTACAGGGGTGGTAATGACAAAAAGGGGGAAAGTAGCAGCCGTAGTCCGCAGCCGCCTCCGGATGATAAAAGCAGAAGAGGTGGTGGTGTTAGTAGAAGCAGAGATGATAGGAGCGGATATTCTAGTATAAGACATTCCAGCAACAGTGAACCTCACAGGAGAGATACGAGATATTGGCCAGGAGAGAAATAAAAGTAAACAACTTTTGGATTTTCAGTTCTTTGTACAAATCCTTTGTACTGTGCTTCATATCATATATATATAGCAGACTTGGAGCAATTTATTGTGGTCTCTTTGAAGTCAAAGGGTTATAAGTTTTGTCATCACCAAAAATGGGGAAATTGTTAAGATAAAATTTATAAGTTTTGGTGATAACAAAATAAGACTGAGAACTAATCATAAGTATTCGCAGAGGAAAAAAGAAGGAAACATTTCAGATCGTGACGTCATTGAGTTGAAGATTTAAGATTCGGGAACTCTGAGTTAAGTTGGGTTGACATCTGAGTTGACCAGGAATTGATCAGATATCGAGTCTAACTTTTAAATTATCGAATTGAGGAATTCTGAATTAAGTTCCAAGATATCGGGTTATTTGAGCAATCGGTTTTATCAGTTATCGGGACAGTCTTTCAGATTTGAGGGGATTCAGAAGCTACAGTAAAAGATCTGTTTTAGAGCAAAGTATATTCAGACTTGATTCAGAGGCTTTAGTAACAGACTCTGGTATATCGACTAAGATGGTATAAATCAGATTCGAGAGTATCAGAGGTGAACAAACTCTTTGCAAGCAATTCAGATGTGAGTAACAGGAATTCAGATCTGTATATGCTACTTCAGTTATTAAGCTACTACTGATTATCAGTTTTGACAGGTATAGTCGAAAGAACTTTATGGTATTTCAGATTTCTTTAACGAACTTAGATTGGACAGATTCGACTCACTGACTTACCGTTGTATGTTATCCGATTTGATTACGAGAACAGTACAGTATTCAGATTTGACATAAGATGGTATAAATCAGATTCGAGAGTATCAGAGGTGAACAAACTCTTTGCAAGCAATTCAGATGTGAGTAACAGGAATTCAGATCTGTATATGCTACTTCAGTTATTAAGCTACTACTGATTATCAGTTTTGACAGGTATAGTCGAAAGAACTTTATGGTATTTCAGATTTCTTTAACGAACTTAGATTGGACAGATTCGACTCACTGACTTACCGTTGTATGTTATCCGATTTGATTACGAGAACAGTACAGTATTCAGATTTGACATATTCAAGAATACACAAAGAGGGAAAGATTCGTTTAACAGAGTGAACTTTCAAATGTGAGCTTCGAACCACTTCAGATGTTATAAAAGGATTATTTGAGGAGAATGAACGGTCATGATTTAATCGTATAAAAGTCTGGAATTAAGGCACAAGATCAGAGCTCTTTTGAGTAAAGTTGCACAGTACGCAGAGTGATTGATACGATGATTACTCACTTTGGAATATAAGTAAATTTAGCCCTGACGAGCAATTTACCTTTTTTATGGCATTAATGGAGCATTAAATGCTATGATACGATGAAGATATGCAAAGGAGCTTATCTCTACTGGCTACATTTATGGACCGTTGAAGACAAAGAGTATAAATAGATGAAGAATTCAAATGGAGAAGCTCTCGGTCATTCTCTACCATTCACGAGGTTCTCACTGCTACTATAACGCTCTTAAATACTTACTAGGAATCTTTTATCGAAAATTATTCCAAGTCCCAGTATTCAAATCTCGAAGAACTCTCAAGTTCGAGCCTTCATAGATACACACTTCGAGATATCTTCTGGTTTACATTTGTAAACAGTTATTGTTGATAAAAGAACCAGAAGATTTACAGTACTCAATATATCATATTTATTTGTATCATTTTGTTTTTGAGTCTGTAACAAACGTGCTAAGTGAAGCCGTTTGAGAAATTACGTTGATTGTATTCAGCAGTTGTATCTGCTTGTATTGGTGATTGCAAGGAAGGAAGAAGGGGAGACGTCGGATTTAATAAACGAACTTCCAGAAACAAATCTATGCTCCTTATACTTTTACTTACTGCATTTATTTACTTATACTGTTACTGATCAATCGATTTATTTCCGCACAATTATTGTTAGTCCAGAAATCAGATTTAAACTGAGATACCTCATATCTGGTAACTCGGATCTGAGTTAAGCGAGGCGATTGTAAAATTGTTTTAAGGTTTCGAAAAATAAAAATCTAAAGAGTTCATTCAACCCCCCCCCCCCCTTCTGAACTCCTAAGGCTGTTTTCGATCCATATTGATCCTATCAAGAACTACTGAAGAAATTTGGTATGGACAACTGTTCAGCAGCTGCGACCCCAATGAGTGCTTCTATCAAGTTAGATAAAGATGAAGCTGGAACTGCCACAGAGGTATCGTTGTATCGCGGCATAATTGGCTCTTTGTTATACCTAACCGCTAGCATACCAGACATCATGTTTGTTGTCTGTATGTGTGCTAAATTTCAATCAGAGCCTAAACAATTGCATTACATAGCTGTAAAGCAAATTCTTAAGTATTTAAAAGGAACTTCCAATGTGGGTCTTTGGTATCCCAAATACTCCAGCTTTCAACTAATCGGTTATAGTGATGCAGACTACGCAGGATGCAGGATTGATCGACGAAGAACAAGTGGGACTTGTCAATTCTTAGGAGATCGATTGATTTCCTGGTTTAGTAAGAAACATACGTCAATCGCCACATCCACAGCTGAAGCGGTGTATCTCGTGGATGGAAGATTTTGTGCTCAGATCTTATTGATTCAACACCAGCTCAAGGACTATGGCATTGATGCTTCTGAAGAACCTATTCTCAGTGACAACACCAGTGCCATCGCGATCACCCAGATACCTATGCTGCACTCTAGAACAAAGCATATCGACATCAGGCATCACTTCGTAAGAGATCACGTGCTCAAGAAGGACGTCCGGCTGGAATATGTGCCAACAGATCAGCAAGTTGCTGATATCTTCACGAAACCTCTACCGGATGCTAAGTTTTCTTATTTTCGAAATATTCTTGGTCTCTTAGAATTGCCTTAATCTGTTTATGTGTCAACAATTGCAGGTTGAACAGCTGTTGTTTAAGTCAGATCTGAGTCTACAGTTCAGGGGGACACATCATGGATTTTCAGATCTGGTAAACTTTCAGATTTGGGAGAACCTCATCTTTAGGGGGAACAACAGATCTGAATTTATAAGTGCTAAGTCAGCCGAATACATGAGATCTGAAACAATTCAGACTTCGCGTATACATAGCTGATGCTTATAAGTGGTCATATCTGGTAGTCCCTCAGCTGGAATATCAATTAGTGTCAGATCTTTGGGTGTGACGTCATGATTAAATGGCGCTCTTTTTCACTTTCTACCCTTTGTGGTTAAATTCAAAATGATTGCAAAAATCCTTTCCAAATCTAATCGCGCCGTCGGATGATTGACACGTGTGTTGTCATCATGCGAAACGTCACATCAACACAGTAAACTCGTGTCGTTTCATATTCTCTTCCTTATATAAATCGTTTCATTTACCTCTAACTCTTTACCTTGCGAAATATTGCTATCGAAATCTCTTGCTTTCTAGTGTTCTTGTCTTTGCAGATAATATTCAATCTTTCCGGCGTATTCTCCTTCAACTATCTGAAATGGCATCTTCCCTGATTGCGAGCACCCTCCAAGTTCATTTTGACTCTGTTTTGGGTATTCCAGACAACGAAGGCATGGTTACGATCTTCAGAGCCCTAGTATCTAATGGACTTAGTGGCTTTCTGGGATGTCCCTGCGTTCTCTATGAACAAGATCTGGAACAGTTCTTTGAAACTGCTTTTGTGAAGGATAATGATATTTATCTGTGACGTTCGGGGCAAATTTGTTGGTGTATCTGAGGAAATGTTTGCCGGTGTGTTTGATTTACCAACGACATGTTTGACAGATGTGGATGATGTACGAAAGAATTTGGTGTATGATGCGAGGAGCATAGTTTCTAAATCTGGTGAACCGGTTCAAACCTTCTATAAGAAGAGGACAATGAAGTATGAATTTCTCCTATTGAATGATATTTTGGCGAAGTCCGTAACCATCAAAGCTGGATCTTTTGAAGCTGTCATTCATGAGCGTTTTCTTCGGATGACGGCCATTCAGTTTGGCCTGAAAATCAACTGGAGCAAGATTTTGTTTGATATTCTGAAGGTGATGGTGACTAAGACCTCAAAGCAAGCCAAGGGATTTGCCGCTCAGATTTGTGCTTTGCTGAAAAGTGCTCCAAATCTGACCATGGGAGAGGCAAAGACCTTCCCTCCACTGAAGATTCTTACCGCAAATAGGGTTGGCACGTACGTTGCCAAACAAAAGGGTATTGATGATGGTAATGAGGGAGATGAGCCAGTGATGGCCACAACGGCTGTAGTGAAGAAGAAACCGGTGACTAATAAGAGGACTGCTCCCACTACTGCTGAGCCCATCGCAAAGAAGAAAAGAACTACTGTAAGGAGAGCTGCACTCGCTTAAAAGGATTTGGCTATGATCACATTGGCTCAAGATGTTGAGCCCATAACTATTATTCCAGCTCCAACTCCTAAAGCTCAACTTCGCCGCGCACCAAAAAGAAAATTGGTGTTGCCAACAGGTTATGATGATGAAATTGTTGATAGTATTATTCACCAGGTGATTGCTGATACTGCTGCGATTGAACCAGAAGAACCAGCTGTGCAGGATCTTGAGATAAGGAGATCTGCTGAGATAGAAATGGATAAATTGTTTGCTGTCAATGATGAGGATGATAATCTTGATGGAACTGAAAATGAAATTGCAAGGAAAATGGAATCTTTTACTGCACCGAAACAGTTTCTTAAAGTGCCTTTGATATCTGGGGAGGATGACGACATGTCTGGGTCTAAGAAACCAAGTAAGATAATTGAGCCTGCAGCAGCTGAGAAGGACAAGGAGATCAAGCCAGTGGCTACTGAGGATTTGAGTCTAGCGAAGAGTATTGCGACGATGATTGACTCTGAGGACATAGAGCCCTTGACCAAGGTTCTGGAGCTTACAGACAAATCTAAGTCTGATGAAGAGTCGATGTCCATCAAAGATATTTTGAAGCGAATTCCTGAGGACATGATGTTGCCATCCGTGACTGCTGCAGAGATTACTAGAATAAAGTTCGGACGTGGCATTGAGATTCCAGGAGTTAGCGAAGGGGATTGGTACAAGGTCAATCTCCCTCAGATTGCTATATCCGACAAGGGGAAGGCGCCTCTTGTTGAGAAGGATGAAATAAAAGGGCAATCTGGCCCAGGAGATGTTCAGTTTTGGTACAAGGTCAATCTCCCTCAGATTGCTATATCCGACAAGGGGAAGGCGCCTCTTGTTGAGAAGGATGAAATAAAAGGGCATCTGGCCCAGGAGATGTTCAGTTTAATTTGTGCATACATAGATTTCCTTGTACATCTTAGGGAAAAGGTAATAACAGATGTTGCCTCATTCTTTCATTCTTTCAGTTTGCGAAGATTACCCGTTTTGGATTCGATTAAAGATATTATTGCCAAAGAAGAGCAGATTTTAGCATGGGCCAAAACTGATTCGTTAGAAATGGCTGTGAGGAGGCGGGAGTATATAATTGCTAAATACAGAGAAATGCTTTTGAGAAAATTTTTTGATGCTCATCGCAAGAACTTCAGATCCGGCCAACCCACGACAGCCATTGATCTTCAGATCATAGCTTTGCTCTCAGATGCTCATCTCTTTGCATTAGAGACATTACAGACTCAGATGAGAATACACGGACTGAAGTGGGAACAGATGTGTAGCTCAAGCCTGTTTGAAGGAGAAAGTAGAGATCATGGTGAATTTATTGCCCGATCAAATACGAACATCCGATCTTCTTGCTGGATTCGAACCATGATCTTGGTTAACGGATCCTGGATCATATAAGAAGGAGGAGATTTTTGGAAACGCCTACCCAAGCCGGTTGTTTCTATCGAATGGGAAATACCACATCAACGGAAATTTGTGGATATTCTAGCCCTAGTCAGTGATTTATTCAAGATTATTTGCAAACGATGGGCCGACGTCTGTATAGAAGTTGTACAGTTTTCTGCTTTTGGCCTTTTGTAACCAGTTCGTGCGCACAATATTTGCAGAGCCTTAGTTGTTAGAGGTACAGTTAGAGATTTAGAAGTAGACCCAACAGATTTTTGTGGCGTGTTTCGGCGAGGTCCAGATGTACAACTTATTTATTCTGATTCTAGTTCTAGTTCCATTCATCCAGATCCTATAGAATCTGATAGTTTTTCTCAGCGCAATCCAGATACAGGTTTGAATTCTCCAAGTACGAGTACTTCTGCTGATTCTCGTATGCTCTTAACTACTGATGACATTCCTTTGGGTGACGAGACAGCTGATGACCAGATCTTAATGCCTACTACTGCTATTCTTGCGACAGATTTCACCGAATCATTTGCACAGCTCAGGGCCTCTGTTACTCAGCTTTGCATTAAGCAGTTGCGGACTAAAGACAGCATTGGCGATCTCAAAAACGAACTCCTATCAAAGATTGATAATCTTGAGAAAGCTTCTGCAGAAGCTCATACTCAGCAAGACCAAGTCCTTCGAGGTCTCATTACAAGTGTCCAACAGGAAGTATAGATTAAAAAAAACTGCCTTATCGCTTGAAATTCTTGAGTTTAAGAAAGGAGTTCGGGCTCAAAATGTCATCTTAACGACAGATTTGGCTGATATTCGAACAGAGGTTCAAGACCAAAAAGCGGCTATGATTGCGTTCTTTTGGAGTGAAATAATTGCCCCTGCTAGGTAGAGCGATCGAACCGTGGCGCTTGTGTTGCTATACAGTTTAAAAGATTGGAGTTGCACCATTACCACCAGCTATAGCTTTTGGTAAAGCGGCAAGCGCTCGATCCTACAATTTGTATCAGAGCCAAGGTCACGGGTTCGATCTCCATTGATTGCAAGGAGTGCAATTATTGGGAGGGGGATTGTTGGAGTGCAACAATTGCCCCTGCTAGGTAGAGCGATCGAACCGTGGCGCTTGTGTTGCTATACAGTTTAAAAGATTGGAGTTGCACCATTACCACCAGCTATAGCTTTTGGTAAAGCGGCAAGCGCTCGATCCTACACGTTCCGTGAGGAGTGTCAGGAACATTATAGTACCCTTCGCGATCACCTTGCATTTGTATCAGAGCCAAGGTCACGGGTTCGATCTCCATTGATTGCAAGGAGTGCAATTATTGGGAGGGGGATTGTTGGAGTGCAACAATTGCCCCTGCTAGGTAGAGCGATCGAACCGTGGCGCTTGTGTTGCTATACAGTTTAAAAGATTGGAGTTGCACCATTACCACCAGCTATAGCTTTTGGTAAAGCGGCAAGCGCTCGATCCTACACGTTCCGTGAGGAGTGTCAGGAACATTATAGTACCCTTCGCGATCACCTTGCTGAACTCATAGCCTTCTTCAATAGAGGCCGTGATGACAAAAAGGGGGAAAGTGGAAGCAGCCGAGGTCCATAGCCGCCTCCGGATGATAAGAACAGACCTAGTGTGGTGGAGGTAGCAGAAGTGAACCTCCAAGAAAAGAGGAAGTGGTGGTTCGCAAAGTGGCTCTAGACAAAGAGACTGGAGATATTGGATTGTATAGATCTGTCAGTTGGTTTTTTAGCAATTTTTCAGTTCTTTGTACAAATATTTTGTACTTTGCTTCTTATTGAATATATAGCAGACTTGGAGCAATTTATTTTTGTCTCTTTTAAGTCAAAGGCTGCTAAGTTTTGTTATCACCAAAAAGGGGGAAATTGTTAAGATAAAATTTATAAGTTTTGGTGATAACAAAACAAGACTAACAACTGAACATAAGACTCAGATCTGGACCCTAAGTATTCGCACTGAAGAGAACGAAACATTTCAGATCTGGACGTCATGTTATTTAGAATAGCATTTCAGAGCAGATCAAATTTGGGTATCAGATCTTAGTTATCGGCTTGAAGATTTTGAATAAGAATTTAAAGGATTTGAGTATTCGGATTATTTTAGTTATCGGGTCAGAATTTCAGATTTGAAGGTATCAGATTTGATTCAGAGGCTACGGTAACATATCCGGTTATGTTTGTTCAGAAAGTACATTTCAGATCCGAGTATATCAGATGAGAACAAATTCGGTTTTGAACAGATTTCATTCAGGGCAATTCAGATGTTATCAGTACAGAGGCTACGCTTCTAATTCTTTCAATAACGAGTATTCAGTCTGGAAGATTCACGATTGTACAAAAAGGGGGACTTACTCGTAAAGATTAAAAGATCTCAAATCTGACAGAGAGCATTACTTTTGTAATGTACAAAGGGAGATATTTCAGATGTGATGGCTATACGTGTAAGGAGATATTTCTTGTAGCTACTCACAAAGGGAAAGACAGAGCAGTATTCAGATTTCAATGTTCTAGCAGATGTGAGCTTTGGATGTCTTCAGATATTATCAGTTGACCAATTGATAGAAATCAACGGTCACGATTTAATCGTATAAAAGCCGGTTAGACAGCTTGAATTAAGGAAACAAGATCAAAGCTATTTTGGGTAAAGTCGCACAATACGCAGAGTGATTGATACGATGGTCACCCGCTTTGGCATATAAGTAAATCAAGCCATGACAAGCGCCGATTACCTTCTGCATAGCACTAGTGAAGATACGATGAAGATATGCAAAAGGTTTGAATCTACTGGATACTTTTATTGACCGTTGAAGTTGAAGAGTATAAAAAGTTGAAGATTTCAAATGAAGAAGCTCTCGGTCGATTTATCTCAAATACTCTCACGCTCTCAAATTCAGGGAATATTCAAGTGCTCAAAATATTCTAAGTCCTAGTATTCAAATCTCGAATAACTCTCAAGTTCAAGCCTTCATAAATTTACCTTCGAGATATCTTCTGTTTTACATTTGTAAACAGTTTTTGTTGATAAAAGAACCAGAAGATTTACAGCACTCAATTGTTTTGTGTTTACTGTAATATTCAGATTTGAGTCTGCAACAAACGTGCTACGTTAAGCCATTTGAGAAAATTACATTCGAGTGTAAACTACAGTGTTATCCGCGTGTAGTTGGAGTTGCTAGGAGTTCACTTGGAGCGAGGCTCAGTCATCGGGTGTATTCAGAGGCTGTGTACATCAAAGTCTTCTAGTGGAACCTTCCTGCAAAGGAAGAAGGGGAGACGTAGGAACTTCAGATCCGAACTTCCAAAACAAATTTCTGACCCTTGCACTTTTACTCATTGCATCGCATTTATCTACATTCATACTGTTCACTGTTTAATTGACTTATTTCCGCACAATATTTGTTAGTCGAGAAAACAAATAAAAACAAATTTGAACTTGGATCCTCAGATCTGGTAACTCGGATCTTAGTTAATAGAGGCGCTTGTAAAATCGTTTTTAAAGGTTTCGAAAAATTAAAATCCACGGAGTTCATTCAACCCCCCCTTCTGAACTCCTAGGCCTATTTTTGATCCTAATTGATCCTATCATTTCTCCCTCACTAAAACAAGATTTCATCATCAAAATCAAACACCAAACTCCAGAGCTGATCCAAACATCAGCATCCCAGCACATAGCAAATCACCAAAACTGAGAACATAGAACACATAACACGTACAACAGTCCTAAAACTCACAGAACAACTACCAACCAGGATTTAAGTTAATTGGGAAAACAACATCCCGAATTTTATCTATGGAAGCTAGTAAGATACACACTGAAACAGATGAGGCCACTCACGCTGCATCTTCTCCTCTAGCTCCCACGTGGCTTCTTTCTGTTAGAATAGGTTCCCAACTAGCCAACTTGTGGCGTGTGGGTTCTTGTTGACTCTGTGTAAAACGATCTTTGTTTATGAAATTCGCATTATTTTATGACATTATTTATCTTCATTATTATGATTATAATTTTTGGATAAAGACCTTGAATGCACTATAGTGTATGTTAGATGTGATAGTGGATATGATGGCTATCATGAAACACATCTAATAGTCACTGTGTATTCTTAACCTGTTCCTAGTCAATTGGGCCGTCTAAAAGAGGATAAGGGCCGCCCGAGCTTGAGACTAGCATCTGCAATGTGAAGTATTGTTAGAGTAGATGCCCAACTAGCCAACTTGTGGCGTGTGGGTTTTCATTGACTAAACAAGACTAACAACTGAACATAAGACTCAGATCTGGACCCTAAGTATTCGCACTGAAGAGAACGAAACATTTCAGATCTGGACGTCATGTTATTTAGAATAGCATTTCAGAGCAGATCAAATTTGGGTATCAGATCTTAGTTATCGGCTTGAAGATTTTGAATAAGAATTTAAAGGATTTGAGTATTCGGATTATTTTAGTTATCGGGTCAGAATTTCAGATTTGAAGGTATCAGATTTGATTCAGAGGCTACGGTAACATATCCGGTTATGTTTGTTCAGAAAGTACATTTCAGATCCGAGTATATCAGATGAGAACAAATTCGGTTTTGAACAGATTTCATTCAGGGCAATTCAGATGTTATCAGTACAGAGGCTACGCTTCTAATTCTTTCAATAACGAGTATTCAGTCTGGAAGATTCACGATTGTACAAAAAGGGGGACTTACTCGTAAAGATTAAAAGATCTCAAATCTGACAGAGAGCATTACTTTTGTAATGTACAAAGGGAGATATTTCAGATGTGATGGCTATACGTGTAAGGAGATATTTCTTGTAGCTACTCACAAAGGGAAAGACAGAGCAGTATTCAGATTTCAATGTTCTAGCAGATGTGAGCTTTGGATGTCTTCAGATATTATCAGTTGACCAATTGATAGAAATCAACGGTCACGATTTAATCGTATAAAAGCCGGTTAGACAGCTTGAATTAAGGAAACAAGATCAAAGCTATT
Source organism: Dorcoceras hygrometricum (assembly GCA_001598015.1). NCBI lineage: Eukaryota > Viridiplantae > Streptophyta > Magnoliopsida > Lamiales > Gesneriaceae > Dorcoceras > Dorcoceras hygrometricum. The sequence goes on from KV014871.1 coordinate 114,464, forward strand.
TTGGGTAAAGTCGCACAATACGCAGAGTGATTGATACGATGGTCACCCGCTTTGGCATATAAGTAAATCAAGCCATGACAAGCGCCGATTACCTTCTGCATAGCACTAGTGAAGATACGATGAAGATATGCAAAAGGTTTGAATCTACTGGATACTTTTATTGACCGTTGAAGTTGAAGAGTATAAAAAGTTGAAGATTTCAAATGAAGAAGCTCTCGGTCGATTTATCTCAAATACTCTCACGCTCTCAAATTCAGGGAATATTCAAGTGCTCAAAATATTCTAAGTCCTAGTATTCAAATCTCGAATAACTCTCAAGTTCAAGCCTTCATAAATTTACCTTCGAGATATCTTCTGTTTTACATTTGTAAACAGTTTTTGTTGATAAAAGAACCAGAAGATTTACAGCACTCAATTGTTTTGTGTTTACTGTAATATTCAGATTTGAGTCTGCAACAAACGTGCTACGTTAAGCCATTTGAGAAAATTACATTCGAGTGTAAACTACAGTGTTATCCGCGTGTAGTTGGAGTTGCTAGGAGTTCACTTGGAGCGAGGCTCAGTCATCGGGTGTATTCAGAGGCTGTGTACATCAAAGTCTTCTAGTGGAACCTTCCTGCAAAGGAAGAAGGGGAGACGTAGGAACTTCAGATCCGAACTTCCAAAACAAATTTCTGACCCTTGCACTTTTACTCATTGCATCGCATTTATCTACATTCATACTGTTCACTGTTTAATTGACTTATTTCCGCACAATATTTGTTAGTCGAGAAAACAAATAAAAACAAATTTGAACTTGGATCCTCAGATCTGGTAACTCGGATCTTAGTTAATAGAGGCGCTTGTAAAATCGTTTTTAAAGGTTTCGAAAAATTAAAATCCACGGAGTTCATTCAACCCCCCCTTCTGAACTCCTAGGCCTATTTTTGATCCTAATTGATCCTATCATTTCTCCCTCACTAAAACAAGATTTCATCATCAAAATCAAACACCAAACTCCAGAGCTGATCCAAACATCAGCATCCCAGCACATAGCAAATCACCAAAACTGAGAACATAGAACACATAACACGTACAACAGTCCTAAAACTCACAGAACAACTACCAACCAGGATTTAAGTTAATTGGGAAAACAACATCCCGAATTTTATCTATGGAAGCTAGTAAGATACACACTGAAACAGATGAGGCCACTCACGCTGCATCTTCTCCTCTAGCTCCCACGTGGCTTCTTTCTGTTAGAATAGGTTCCCAACTAGCCAACTTGTGGCGTGTGGGTTCTTGTTGACTCTGTGTAAAACGATCTTTGTTTATGAAATTCGCATTATTTTATGACATTATTTATCTTCATTATTATGATTATAATTTTTGGATAAAGACCTTGAATGCACTATAGTGTATGTTAGATGTGATAGTGGATATGATGGCTATCATGAAACACATCTAATAGTCACTGTGTATTCTTAACCTGTTCCTAGTCAATTGGGCCGTCTAAAAGAGGATAAGGGCCGCCCGAGCTTGAGACTAGCATCTGCAATGTGAAGTATTGTTAGAGTAGATGCCCAACTAGCCAACTTGTGGCGTGTGGGTTTTCATTGACTCTTGTACAAACGATCTTTATATATGATATTCGCATTCTTTTATATGGCACTCTTTACTTTCAATTATGTGTGTAATGATTTACAATTATGTTGAGTAAAGACCTAGATTACACTAAAGCGTATGTTAGATGTGATAGTGGGTATGACGGCTATCATGAAACACATCTAATAGTCTAATTAAAAACATTATTTCTATTCCTATGCTTGATAGAGATGGATATTCTTGTATGTTTGCTAATTCGATTTGCAATATTTACAAGAATGAATGTTTAATTGGAATTGGGGAACGCATAAACGATTTGTACACCTTAAAATTAAAAGACGTTCAACTCGCGATGTCGAAACACACACAACAACGATTAAACGGAAACACGATAACTTAAATCCAGCACAACTTTGGCACGCTAGGCTAGGTCACATTTCCTTAAGCAGGATGAACAAGTTGATTAGGAGTGAACTGTTTGATCTGTCAGACATCAACTCCCTACCGACTTGTGAAAGGAAAGATGACCAAGCAACCCTTCAAGGGCAAGGGTGAACGTGCCCAAGGCCTATTGGATTTGATCCATACTGATGTGTGCGGCCCATTTAGTATCGGTACTAAATACGGTCACACATACTTCATCACCTTTACCGATGATTACTCTAGGTACGGGTATTTGTACTTGATGAAGTACAAGTCTGAATCCTTTGAAAGGTTCAAAGAATTCAAGGCTGAAGTAGAAAATCAGTTGGGCAAAAGTATTAAGGCGCTTCGATCTGATCGAGGTGGCGAATACTTGAGTACTGAGTTTCAAGATTATCTGAAGGAGAATGGGATTCTTTCACAGTGGACCCCTCCGGCCACACCACAGCTAAATGGTGTAGCGGAGCGTCGTAATCGGACCTTGTTGGACATGGTTCGGTCTATGATGAGCTTCACTTAGCTTCCGACCTCGTTTTGGGGCTTTGCGCTCGAAACGGCGGTAATGTTGTTGAACAATGTCCACACCAAGGCAGTGGATAAGACTCCGTATGAGATATGGATGGGCAAACCGCCCAAGTACTCATTTATGAGGATTTGGGGATGTCCTGCTTACGTGAAGCAGACAGTGGGAGATAAGCTGGATACGAGATCCATCTTATGCTACTTCATTGGCTATCCAAAGAATTCCATTGGATACATTTTCTACTGTCCCAGCGAGACAAAAGTGCTTGTCTCCAGGAATGCCACCTTTATGGAAAGGGAATTTCTACTTGATAGAAATGGCAAGATAGTAGAACTCGAAGAGGTTCGAGAACCAATAGAAGTACCAAGTGAATCTCCCGCACCTACTGAGCCAGTACCAGAAATGGTCGCACCTAGGAGATCCGAAAGGATTCCTAGAGCTCCAGACAGATATGGTTTTCTCCTTGAAGATGATCAAGGTGATCAAGTTGTTGGATCAGATCCAAGAACTTTCAAGGAGGCAATTTCCGATGCTATTCTCCTTGAATCAGGGTGATCAAGTTGTTGGATCTGATCCAAGAACTTTCAAGGAGGCAATTTCCGATGCTGATTCTGATTTGTGGCTTGGCTTGATGCA
>KV014871.1:127024-138521 GCA_001598015.1 Dorcoceras hygrometricum
GGATCCCCAACAAGTATCACGTTTCATTGGTAGGGAACATTGTGATGTTCTGAGCATGCAGATGGATAGTGACCTGGTGATCTATCGAACAACCCTTGTTCGGACTTTCCAAGTGGTTACCATTTTTCGAGTGGATTAAGGGATCCCCAACAAGTATCACGTTTCATTGGTAGGGAACATTGTGATGTTCTGAGCATGCAGATGGATAGTGACCTGGTGATCTATCGAACAACCCTTGTTCGGACTTTCCAAGTGGTTACCATTTTTCGAGTGGATTAAGTCCGAGGTCTTGGTTGTACAGATTAGTCTTCATTACTCGAAACGTCATTGAGACTCTACATGATAGGTGCCTCACTTTGACCCGTTTACCGACTCAGTTGGGGTTATCAAGTGGCGGGGTTGGGTGAGGTCCCGATGCATGTAGGAGTCGATGCTTCATTGTCGAGGATTCACCGCTCACCCTTGTGCGTGGATATCTTATGCTATCTGAGGAGATAATAGTATGATAAATCTCTGGCCAGAGTACTAGATGTGTTTTGGGTAAATGGGTTTACCTAGTAACACATGCGATGTCACTATTTGATCTCCAAGATGTATGCATGGTTATTGGAACTCTAGCGACTCTCGATTTACCAATGGTCGTTGATCCGATCGGGATATTTGAGTTGAAAGGACCGTACTACACGCTAACCATGACCGACTGGTTTTGCAGGCACTATCAGTGATACCTAAGGATCATGGGGCGATGTTGCTAGACACTTTACCATGATCCGATGGGTTGTCCAAAAATGTGCTTTCGGAGTCACAAATGTTGTGAGCCCACGGCTAGATGTATCCCTGAACCATTGAGGGTCACACAAGTACTGGTTTCTCAATTCCCGTACGGAAATTAAGCTCAATTTTTTGAGTATAGTAGGAGGAATGATGGAAGTGTGACTTCCTAAAATTGAATAGGGTGAAAATGCAATTTCCTGAAGCTTGGACTAGTTTGACTATCCTTAAAGCTTATAGGGTCCTAATTGCTATTTTGGATTAGGTGGTCCAAAAAATTGTTTTCACATCATAATTATCAATTTTGTAAATTATGTAGATCGATCCGATCGGATCTAATCGTCGATCGGGATTATGATGGAGCCCCAACGATGGACTTGAAACAAATGTACACCTGGGCCTGGGCCCAACCCGGGCCCATTAACTTGGTTTAAGCCCATGGAAAATCTATAAATAGGTGCCCTGGGGTATTCATTTGAAACATACCAAAAGCTCCTCAGCTAATATTTTCTCCCTTCCTCTCCTCCCCTCGCCGCCGCCGCCGTCGCCTTCGCCGGAATTTATTCCGACCATTCCGACGATTAGATTCTATCCGTGAAACTTTTGTCGGTTTTCTAGTGCAAACCGGCGAAGGAATTGAGATTCCGGTCATGGAACAGATTAGGAGGTCGTAGCTGTTCAATTGTTGAAGTGCCAATTCACTCGTGGAATTGGTCTAAGCCAGGCACCTAGACGCCAGCGAGGTATATTCTAGAACATTCTATGAATGGTTTTATTGTTATATAGGTGTATTGACCGTTCCCGAGCTCCAATATTTTAATTCATACATTGCGCCCCGGGAGCAGGATCCAGATCCGCCGCTGCGCCAACACTTCCTTGCCATGCTTGCTCCACTGGACCATCACCAAGGGAATGGTCTTGTTTCTGAGCTGTTCCTCCTTCTTGTCCAAAATTTGGAAGGGATATTCTGTTAAGATCGAAAATCAAGTTCGGGAGTTCAGGGGGGGGTGAATGAACTCCTTTGCTGATTTTTGATTGAAAATTATTTAGAAAGTTTTACAGCTTAGAAGCAAACTTCCAGTCGAGTTACCAGCTAGGAAGGTTTCAGTGTCTACTATTGTCTCGTGTAATAAATTTATTTTTATGTGAAATAGCACGATTCAATAAGCTGAACAATTTAATCAAGTGCGTGAATGTAAAAGTTGTAGAGACGAGAGATTTGTTTCTGGAAGTTTGGAGCTAATTATCCTACGTCTCCCCTTCTTCCTCGATGGGAAGGTTTACATTAGAAGACTTTGATTTATACAACTCGTTGTACAAATCCACTCTCTCAACCAGCATCCACGAGAACTCCTAGAAAACAACCAACGAAACACATACCCACGATCTGGTTCGCAGTACAACAATCTCAGCTCTAAGATGGTCGTGCTAATCTATCACTTCTGCACTCTCTGTTTATGTTTTACAACAATCGCTCAATACTATAGAGTGTGTAATAGAAGAGTCTGTGACACAAGTTGTGCGTGTGTCACTTGTACAAGCTGGTTCAAGAGAACTCTGACTCAGTGAAGGACTGGTTATTTTGTATGTTCAATAATCTCGTTGTGTTCGGTCTCTCCTTCACAGCTTCTTTACTTTTCTATATATACTCTTTGGATGCAACGATAATAAATGTTACAATTAGACACGTTGTGTGCATCCAAATTGAATTTCCTGCCACGCATTAAATTCATGTACAATGAAAGTACAGCTCCATTAAATGCATTGTCCTTTCTAGCAATTCTGGGTCCTCTTTAGTTTGTACCGTATCTCTGCGTATCTGGTTTTAGCTTGAAGTAGTTCCAACGACTACACATCACTGCAGATATGTACAATATCTTGATTCAGACTGTTCGTAGCTTCAGACATTCCAAAATTCAATTTGCTACATTGTCACTCACTCAGCCGGTTCCCCGATCTGGTTCATGAATGTAGAACTGCTCTGTCTGAACGGATTATGCTCTTGATTCAAACCATACCGCTTCTTGTCTCAGTTATATACGTATTTGAGTATTGATTCCTGTATGCTAAAATTCTTGGCTTCATATCACTTGTAAATTTAATCTGCTCTTGAACTGGTTTTCTTAACTGGTATTCAGCTGGTATTCAATACTCCAGCTGGTTGGTTATCTGCGGGATGCTCTCAAAGCTCTAAGCCACTCTTCTTCTGATCTTCAATTTTGTGCCTTCTGATCTTCGATCTTTCTTAGTCTGACTGTATTTACCTGACTAAGTATCTTTTTATTAGCAAGACTCAGTACCCAGCTGATCAATCCTGAAACAGTACACCTTACTGAGCTGGTTTAACTTCAACTAGCACATATTGATATCAACCAGCTTGACCGGACTACCTTTATCCTTAATCCTCTGAGCTGGATTTTTCTTGACTAGCTGGAACCTGCTACGATCTAGTTTCTTCGTCCAACATAGTAAGCTTAGTCCAGATCTTGTCACTTTGGTTTGGTAAGTCTCTTTTATAGATTTCATTCTTTATCTATTTTTCATCACAAAAACTTCTGAAATTTATCCTAACATATTCAACATAACTCAACGTCCGATCTAGCTCTACCTCGCCCATGAGAAGGATCCGGTTCATACTTACTCAACATAGACACGTGAAACACATCGTGAAGTGAGGACAGCTCAGGTGGAAATAGTAAACAATAAGCTAAAGGACCGATCCTTTCCACAATTTCATAAGGTCCAACATAACGAGGAGCTAACTTTCCCTTGAGCCCAAATTTCATAACACTTCTGAAAGGAGAAACTTTCAAGAATACTCGATCACCAACATGAAATTCCAAAGGCCGACGCCTCAAATTTGTAAAACTATCTTTATGCTTTTGTGCAGACTTCATACGCTGTCGAATTAGATCAACTTGATCACTCATTTGCTATATAAATTCAGGTGAAGACAACCGCTTCTTCCCTACCTCTTCCCAACAGATTGGCGACCTGCACTTCCTACCGTACAATACTTCAAACAGTGTCATTCCAATCATTTTCTGGAAGCTGTTATTGTTTCCACCAGCGACAACGAATCCTACCAGCTACCAGTGAATCCATGACAACGGCTCGTAGCATATCCTCCAAGGTCTGTATAGTTCTCTCATATTGACCAGCGGTTTGGGGATGATAGGTTGTACTCATAGCCAATCTGGTGCCTAAGGCTGCTTGTAAACTCTTCCAGAATCTGGAAATGAACCTCGGATCTCTATCTGAAACTATTGATACAGGCACTCCATGCAATTGAACTACAAAGTCGATGTATAGTTTTTCCATTTTCCTCAAGGAATTCGTCATTTGTAGGGAATAAAGTGAGCTGATTTCGAGAGCCTATCAATCACTACCAAAATGGCATCACATCCTCGGTTGGTATGAGGCAAATGGGTCATGAAATCCATGGCTACATGATCCCAATTCCATTGGGGCACCTCTAAACTCTGTAATAGCCTTCCAATGTCATCCTTTCCGCCTTGACTTGTTGACAATTCAGACAACGAGCAACAAATTCAGCAAAATTGTTCTTCAAACCTGCCCACCAATAGTGCGGTTTCAAGGCATGGTACATATTCCTTGCACCAGGATGGATACTATGTCGACAGCAGTGAGCTTCCCTTAAGATGAACCGGATTAATCCTCCAGCTGACCAGCTTGAGTCTTCAACTTCAGCTCATGAATATATGGGTCAATTCTCTGGGCAGACTTGATGTCTGAAACAATCTGTGGCTCGACTTGAAAATATGACACCACAACGTAATCATCACCTGGGTAGAAACTTCAACCAGTAGTGCTCAGATGCTCATGGACCTTCGAGATATTTAGCGATGCAAGCATCGACACTTGAGCTTTCCTGCTAAGCACATCAGCAACTACATTTACTTTCCCAGACTGATACTGAATCTCGCAATCGAAGTCTTTAAGCAGCTCCATCCATCTGCGCTGCCTCATATTCAAGTCGGATTGGGAGAAGAGATACTGAAGACTCTTGTGGTCAGTATACACCACAAACTGTTCGCCATAAAGATAGTGGCGCAAAATCTTCAAATTAAAGACGACGGATGCTAGTTCCAAGTCTTGAAGTGGGTATCGAGTCTCATGAGGTTTCAACTGTCGGGAAGAATACGTGATAACCCGACCATGCTGCATTAAAACGCAATCCATCCACCAAGCGAAGCATCAGAACATACTACAAAGCCTCCTGAACCTAAAGGTAAAGCTAACACTGGCGCTGCAGTTAGCTTATCCTTGAGCAGCTGAAAGCTGTTCTCACATTCCTCTGTCCAAACAAATCTCTTGTCCTTCTGGGTCGTCTGTGTCATAGGCTTATCTATACTAGAGAATCTCTAAATGAAGCGTCGATAATAGCTAGCCAGCCCCAAAAAGATACGAATCTCCGAGACGTTATTGGGGCGTTCCCAGTTCACAACAGCCTCTACCTTATTGGGATCAACAGATATTCCTTCAGTCGAAATGACATGACCCAGAAACACCACTTTATCCAACTAAAACTCACATTTAGAGAACTTGGCATACAGCTATGAGTCTCGAAGTGTTTGGAGGACCAATCTTAAGTTCTCTTTATGTTGCATGAGAGTCTTCGAATAAACCAATATGTCATCAATGAAAACAATCACGAACTGATCTATGAACTCTTTAAAGACTCGGTTCATTAAGTCCATGAAAACTGCCGGGGCATTAGTCAAACCGAAAGGCATAACCAAGAACTCGTAATGCCCGTACCTCGTTCTGAATTCAATTTTAGAAACATCTTCTTCTCGAATTCGTAACTGGTGATACCCTGAACGCAGGTCGATCTTAGAATACACGGCTGAAACTTTAGCTTATCGAATAAATCATCGATCCTCGGTAAAGGGTATTTATTCTTCATAGTATCCTTTTTCAGTTGCCGGAAGTCGACGCATATTCTCATCGAACCGTATTTCCTCTTCATAAACAGAATAGGAGCTCCCCACAGTGACATGCTTGGCCGAATAAAACCTTTCTCCAACAGATCGCTAAGTTGTACCTTCAGCTCTCTCAACTCGGCTGGTGCTAGACAATACGGGGTTCGTGAGATGGGAGTTGTACCAGGCACCAACTCAATGTTGAAGTCAATCTCCCTTCTTGGAGGAAAACCATGAATCTCATAGGGAAACACATTAGGAAAATCACGAGCGACGGGATGTCACTAAGCTCTACACACGACATTGAGGATGCGTCCAAAGCATAAATCATGAATTCTGAATTTTCTAACGACAGTATGCTAAACATCTCCATAGCAGAGACTAACGGAATCTTCGATTGGGAATCCTGGCCGTAGAAGTTCCACTTCTCGCCAGACTGCGGCCGAAAGCGCACGACGCCATGGAAACAATCCACTGTGGACATAAAAATAGCTCATAGGGAAACACATTAGGAAAATCACGAGCGACGGGATGTCACTAAGCTCTACACACGACATTGAGGATGCGTCCAAAGCATAAATCATGAATTCTGAATTTTCTAACGACAGTATGCTAAACATCTCCATAGCAGAGACTAACGGAATCTTCGATTGGGAATCCTGGCCGTAGAAGTTCCACTTCTCGCCAGACTGCGGCCGAAAGCGCACGACGCCATGGAAACAATCCACTGTGGACATAAAAATAGACAACACATCTATTTCCACTATACAATCTAAATCCCACATAACTAACTGGATCAAGTTTGCTACCAGCACATTCTCGCCAAACCTAAGTTTGCCATTCAACACGATCTTTTGGGAGAACAGGGTCGCGTCGGCAGGAGTCACAATAGAAAAAACATCACGCAAAAGGGTGGTATGCAAACCGTACTTATCAACGAATGCATTAGATATGAATGAATGTGATGCTCGAGTACAAATAACACTCGTGCTGAAAAATAAAAAATAGTACAGATACCTGAGATCACTCCTCCAGGCGTGCCCTCTGCTTGCTCCCTGGTCATGGAATTTACTTGTGCCTGCTGAGGTCTTGAGAAATGGGGTTGGGAAGGCTGTCCAAAACGTGAGGGATCAGGCTGCTGAAACGGCCTGTGCTAAAATTCTCCCGTCATCTACTGCTGAACGTAAAAAGATCGACCTTGATATGATCCGCCATAACAGCCCCGCGGTGGGGCAGCGGTATGTTGAGATCCAGCCAAGGGACACACCGTCGCAAAGTGTCCATAATTCCCGAAATTATTGCAAACACCCTGAACTCCCGTACACTGCGTCGATGGGTGTCTTCCTACACATTGTCCACAGAAGGTTGCTCGGGGACCATACTGCTCAAACTGCCCGACGGAAGAACTGGAACCTGAATTCTTCTTAAAATGTTGGCCACGAGGCTTGAACCTGTGACGTCCAGATTGTTGGGATGGCTGCTGTGGTTGCTGGAAGGTCTGCGAAGGTTGGGAAGACTGCGCCCCTTGAACGTTGGGACGAGTACCTTGAGCAGCCTGCGGTCGAACCCGACCTACGGTTCTGCAACCCTTCCTTGATATCCATCGCCTTGTCCATCGCATCCGCATAGCTAGTAGGTGAACTTACCAACACCAAAGAGTAGAGATCTTCGTTCAACCATTTCAAGAATCTGTTTCTCTTCGCCCTCTCACGACCGGAAACATGAGGAACATAGACAATGAGAGAAGAAAACTTTCGAGCATACTCCCCCACATACATGGTTCCCTGGACCAAGTTATCGACTCATGTTCCCTGACGTTAACGCAGGACTCCGGGATGTACTCCTGTCGAAAGGCAGTACAAAAACTACTCCATGATATCCCCACACCAGTGTCCTCACGAGCTCGCGAAGCACCTCTCCAGCAGCACTCGACATTCTTCCTCAGTTGAAAGGTATCTAAACTCAGTCTACACTCATCGTCATATCACACTCGCTCAAACAACCCTGTGATGTGTTGCAACCAGGACTCAACATCGGAGCTATTCTCATCACCATTGAACGTTTGAGGATTCATCCTCTGAAACCTCGCCATAATCAACTCCATCTCCTCGACACGGGTCGCTAGCAAATCAACATAATCCTCAAATCGTCTCGCGTGCTTATGGACAGGAACACTACGTTCGACCTCATCGTTCTAAACCTCAGATTCTATTGGGATCTGCCTCCTAGCTCTACCCCTATCTCGAGGCGGCATCTACAAAAACACTTAGACCATAAGATCACACACCACAATATAACACATAGTCAAGCACAACAACAAGCAACACAGTGCCTAGACTTAAGTGTGATCAAAAGAATTTGAGCTTATCCCAGTTTAAGCAGTGATACCAAAATGTCAGGCCTGGTGCACGAGCAGAGATACAACAAGCAAATCACAACTGCAGAATCATTAAAAGTGGATAAAATTTTTCGCTTTGGCCTGACTTAGAAAATAATTTAAAAATACACTTATACTTAAAATACGGGTTTTACAACAAATCACAAGCTTCAGATAACAAGTACAAAGCATCCAAACCAACAAAACTCAAATCTGAATACAACAGCGGCATGGGGAATTCCCAGGAGACAACTCCAATATATGTATAAAATATATATGTGTAACTGGGACACTCTAATCAACCTCTGGGGGTATCACCAACTGACTCACCTCCATGGCCAACTGAATAACCTAGAAAACCTGAATGGTACACAACAACCAAATAGCCCAAAAGTGAAAGGGGTCAAACCCCATTACGGAGAGCAACATAATACAGCAGGTAGATAGAACGAGTTATAAATGATATGCGATGCATGAGAACAGGAAGGTCATCTACCACCGGGAATCGGAGGAGATATGGTTCGGTGAATAGTAAGGGTTTCACTACAGTGGAGGGTAAGTTTACGGGAGGAAGATATTCTAAGTGTTGGAAATTAATGGCGTGCGCACGGTCAAAGTCCTCTATTTATAACTCGAGTCTCCCGTGATCTGTGAACAGTAGCCACCGACAGCTCGGGGTCCAAGCTGGTACCAACTCAGACATAATTCAGTACACGGCCTTCTCTCCTAGCTGGTACACGTCATCCAGCTTACACTATCAGAACAGATTAAACCTTGGACAAATCACGCTTACCATACAACTAGCGTCTAAGCTGGTATCACTAAACGACATCGCACCGCACCCCAGCTCGGGACGACTAGTTCACGCGTATGAAGACCAGCTCGGACACTTCCAGCTCTTGCCTAAGCTGGTACCCATGAACTGTATCGATCTACACCGTAACCACGAACTGGGTCGGTCCACACTGTACTACCAGATTGCGCACCTCTGAGCTGGTTTCCCTCAAACCAGCTTGGACCAACCAGATGTACAATCATGCTCAGAAACATTTCTCACAGTGCAGCTTACACTCTCAAAACCTTAACAGATTACTATCAGGCCTCGTGCTCACAACAGAGTAAAACCACATAAACACAAGAAGAAGCTACTAAAAAGCGGGTAAAATTTTTGCTTTTGGCCCGACGGTTTAAAACAATATAATTTAAAATACGACAATACTCAAAATAGATATCCCAGTTTATGTGAGACCTGGATTTATAATTGAGAGTTATCGTTGGAATGAATCGGTTGATCATGAGATTTTGTGGTTTAGATCTCTGTTTTGAGTTGCATTTTCGGGTTCCATTTCGTGTGTTGAGCAATTCTGGATGTTTCGTGTTTTTGAGTTTTGAGGCAAAAGCTGGTTTGTGGGCTAGCAGCTGGTCGGTGACGAAAACAGTCGTAGCTTGTTTTGGTAGCGCAGGGTTTGAAACGCCGTCGTTTGAGATGTTGCGACTGGTGTTTCGTATATTGCGACTGGTTGTGCACTGTAGCTGCGACTGGTATTATGCGAGGAGTTGTTGCGTCTGGATGAACAGTAGAGAGCTATGGTCAACGCGAGTCAACCTTTCCTATAGCTCGAAGAGGAAACGTCGTCGTCTCGTTGTTGCGACTGGGAGTCCAGTTGCGAGTGAGTTTCGCCGCTATTGCTTGCTGCTGGTATTTCGCGAGAGCTAGCGACTGGATGACGTCAGTGGAGCGACGTCGTTCGAATTAGTTGTAACGCTGCGTTTTGAGGTTGCGACTGGATCCAGCAGAGAGAAGCGTTGCGTTGTTTTGTCTTGCGACTGGATACCCAGCTGCTGGTTAAGGAAGCGTTACGTTGTTTTGTCTTGCGACTGGATACCCAGCTGCTGGTTAAGTATGCGACGTCGTTTGAGTAAGTTGGTGCGACGCCGTTTTGAGAACCAGTCGTTGGTTTGTTTTGCGATGGTTTTAGCGATTGTTGGAGAATCAGCCATTGGTTCTTGCGTCTGCTGGTTTGGATATTGTTGGTGTCGACTGGTTTTGTCGGTGGACAACTACTTGAAGTGATTCCAGTCGTTGCTAGTGATATTTATAGGAAGACTTGGTCTTCGAATTGTGGTATCAATTCTATACTTAGCAAATATTTCCAGCCTTTCGTTCCTTATCTTTCGAACCGTAGAACACTGTTCAGCCGTGAGTTTTCCGGCGATTTCCCGTCGTTTCCGGTTGTTGTTTTGCTCGTGCGAGGTAGCGTTGGACTCCTCTTAAGAAGCTCTTCCAATTCATACAAGTTTTAGAAGCTGGAATTGGCTAGTCGAGGAACGCAAAGTTACTGCCGTTCGAGTGTTGCTTCGATTTGGTAGAACTACGTTCTGGTTTTCGGTGAGACCTTGTTCCTAGCATTAGTTTTAAGCTTTATATGTATTGTTGAGGTATATTTTGTAGCTGGTCGAGTGAGACTCCCAGCCGTGAGCTTGATTAGCAACCTGTTAGATTTACGTTGTGTATGCCGTGTGTTTAACAGGCTTTTACCAGAGTCTTCGGGATTTCTCACAGGGTTAGTTGTTGCTCAGTATAAGGTACGGATTTGAGCTTAATTTACAGCAAAGTTATGTCTTGGATGAATTGTAGTCGCTGGTATGTGGAATTGCCGTGCCTGCTGGTTGTGTCCTGTTGAGGATTGCGTATGCTAATTGTGTATTTGCTGCGTTGCATATGTTTATTTCTTGCATTCCCTCATTGTTGCATACACGCATGGTATTCCTTTCCAGTGTTTGGTAGTCCTTGTACCATTGTTGTATTGTTATTGTTTTCTTACCAGGATGTGAGGGCGAGCGGCAATACCGCACTCTCATCTCCCTGCTGGGATCGTAGTCACCATGAGCCGAGTGGTTAACTACCACAGTTCATGGGCGAGGCAACAGTAGGTTGAGTTGTTTGATGCATCCGGTAAGTGGGTGTAGTATCACGGCGAGTGGCTCACTACCACACTGTGAACACACCCCGTGGCCACTGTATGTTGTCGATGATTCTTGGAGCTAAGTTTGAGTTCCTTAGCTCCCTTGTGAGTCGAGCTTTCCGTTGTTCTTCGGCGTTTCATGCATAGCACCTGCATTTCATTCCTTGCTGTTTATTTCTGTTGTATTATTGCTCACCGTACTGGGGTTTGACCCCATGTCCCTCCGGGGCTTGGTTTGTTTCTTTGTTGCGTTGTTTTCAGGAAACCCAGGTTTTACAGCTGGTCTTGTTATGTATGCTGTTGATTGTTTTATGATTTGGGAAATTTATTTTAAGTATCGTTGTATTTTAAATTATATGTTTAAAACCGTCGGGCCTAGCCTAAAAAATTTTACCCACTTTTTGATAGCTTCCGCATGTGTTTATCTGTTGTGAGCA
>KV014871.1:148565-164561 GCA_001598015.1 Dorcoceras hygrometricum
ATAATTATCGTTGGAATGAATCGATAAATAGAGGTTCTGTTGGTTTAAGATCTCTATTTGAGTGTTTGAGTTGCATTTTCGGGTTCCATTTCGTGTGTTGAACAATTCTGGAGATTTTGTATTTTTCGCATATTTGAGGTATCTGCTGGATGACGTGTCAGCTGGTTTGGAGAGCTAGCGACTGGTCGGTGGCAAAACCAGTCGAAGCGTGTTTTAGCTCGAGATTCTTGAAACGCCGTCGTTTGGATGTTGCGTCTGGTACCAGCTGGTAGATCGCGTTTGAGTTCCTGCTGTTCGATCAGCAGATGTGGAGGTCAACGCGGGTCAACTTTCCTGTAGCTCGAAGAGTATGCGTCGTCGTTTCGTTGTTGCGACTGGGAGCCCAGCTGCGAGAGAGGTTGGACGCTATTACTTGCTGCTGGTATTTCGCGAGAGTTTGCGACTGGATGACGTCAGTGGAGCGGCGTCGTTCGAATTAGTTGCAACGCTGCGTTTTAAGGTTGCGACTGGTTCCAGCATGCAGAGAGAAGCGTTGCGTTGTTTTGTCTTGCGACTGGATACCCAGCTGCTGGTTAAGTATGCGACGTCGTTTGAGTAAGTTGGTGCGACGCCGTTTTGAGAACCAGTCGTTGGTTTGTTTTGCGATGGTTTTAGCGATTGTTGGAGAATCAGCCGTTGGTTCTTGCGTCTGCTGGTTTGGATATTGTTGGTGTCGACTGGTTTTGTCGGTGGACAACTACTTGAAGTGATTCCAGTCGTTGCTAGTTCTATTTATAGGAAGACTTGGTCTTCGAATTGTGGTATCAATTCTATACTTAGCAAATATTTCCAGCCTTTCGTTCCTTATCTTTCGAACCCTAGAACACTGTTCAGCCGTGAGTTTTCCGGCGATTTCCCGTCGTTTCCGGTGGTTTTTTTGCTCGTGCGAGGTAGCGTTGGACTCCTCTTGAGAAGCTCTTCCAATTCATACAAGTTTTAGAAGCTGGAATTGGCTAGTCGAGGAACGCGACGTTCGAGTGTTGCTTCGATTTGGTAGAACTACGTTCTGGTTTTCGGTGAGACCTTGTTCCTAGCAATAGTTTTAAGCTTTATATGTATTGTTGAGGTATATTGGGCAGCTGGTCGAGTGAGACTCCCAGCCGTGAGCTTGATTAGCAACCTGTTAGATTTACGTTGTGTATGCCGTGTGTTTAACAGGCTTTTACCAGAGTCTTCGGGATTTCTCGCAGGGTTAATTGTTGCTCAGTATAAGGTACGGATTTGAGCTTAATTTACAGCGAAGTTATGGCTTGGATGAATTGTAGTCGCTGGTATGTGGAATTGCCGTGCCTGCTGGTTGTGTCCTGTTGAGGATTGCGTATGCTAATTTTATATTTGCTGCGTTGCATATGTTTATTGCCTGCATTCCCGCATTGTTGCATACACGCATGGTATTCCTTTCCAGTGTTTGGTAGTCCTTGTACCATTGTTGTATTGTTATTGTTTTCTTACCAGGATGTGAGGGCGAGCGGAAATACCGCACTCTCATCTCCCTGCTAGGATCGTAGTCACCATGAGCCGAGTGGTTAACTACCACAGTTCATGGGCGAGGCAACAGTAGGTTGAGTTGTTTGATGCATCCGGTAAGTGGGTGTAGTATCACGGCGAGTGGCTTACTACCACACTGTGAACACACCCCGTGGCCACTGTATGTTGTCGATGATTCTTGGAGCTAAGTTTGAGTTCCTTAGCTCCCTTGTGAGTCGAGCTTTCTGTTTTTCTTTGGGGTTTCATGCATAGAACCTGCATTTCATTCCTTGCTGTTTATTTCTGTTGTATTATTGCTCTCCGTACTGGGGTTTAACCCCATGTCCCTCCGAGGCTTGGTTTGTTTCTTTGTTGCGTTGATTTCAGGAAACCCAGGTTCTACAGCTGGTCGTGGGTTCAACCCAGCTGGCGGTGCCCCAGGAGGTGGCTAGTGTGTCCCAGTAGCATATAGCATATATATATATGTATCAGTTAGCCAGGGGGATGCCCTGCGCTTCGTTGTTGTACACGTAGGGGAATATGATACATGTTTGAATTATGTATGCTTTGTTGTTGATTGTTTTATGATTTGGGAAATTTATTTTAAGTATCGTTGTATTTTAAATTATATGTTTAAAACCGTCGGGCCTAAAAGCGAAAATTTTACCCACTTTTTGATAGCTTCCGCATGTATTCATCTGTGGTGAGCACGAGGCCTGACAGTTTAACAAAACCACCACAACAAATGGTACAGCATAAACATGTATCAAATACCTGATAACAACCACAAGATACAACAAAATACAACAAAAGCACAGGGCATCCCCTGGCTAACAATACTGATACATAAATATATGCTACATGCTACTAGGACACTCTATCCACCACCTGGGGCACCTCCAGTCGGGTAAGCTCCACGACCAGCTGGATAACCTAAACAACACAACAGGCAAGGAAACAAACCAAGCCCCAGAGGGACATGGGGTCAAACCCCAGTATGGAGAGCAACTGAAACAGCTAAAGAAACAGCATAAGATAAAATGCAGATGCTATGCATGAGACACAGGATAACCGCTGAAGGCTACAACCGAAAAGGGAGCCAAGGAAGCTCAAGAACAGCTCAACAAGAATCGGCAACGAATGGTGTCCACAGGGTGTGTTCAAAGTGTGGTAATGAGCCACTCGCCTTGACACCACACCCGAATACCAGATGCATCAAACAGCTCAACCTGTCGTTGCACAACTCATGAACTGTGGTAGTTAACCACTCGACGCATGAGGGCTAACAATCCCAGCAGGGATATGAGAGTGCGGTATCGCCGCTCGCCCTCGCATCCTGGTAAGAAACAACAGCACAATACAACAAGATACAAAGCAAGGGATCTGAAATGCGCATGAACAAATGCGTGTATGCAATCAACCGAGAGCAGCTAGCATAACACAAATTCAACAGCAAGCAATACACAGCAATTATGCACGGGAATCCCAACCAGAGATGCAAACCAGCTCTCACATTAAATCCCACGCTAATCCAAGCTGAATTTCAAGCTCAAGATCCGTACCTTGATTTTACGAAACTATTACCACAATACAGGCCCGAGAGATCTGATTCCAACACCTGCTAAACACATGCACAACAGATCTCAGGCAATACACATAAAGTCACGGACAACTACCAAAGCTCACGGCTGGGAGTCATACACTCAATCCAGCGACCAATCCCAACAATACAACTTAACAGGAAGCTTAATTCAAAGCTAAGAACAAGATTTCAAAGCTAAATCGAAAGGCTACCTGCACACGCACAATCGCACGAACGAAACAGCAACTTCGTGCTTCTTCTCTATCCAATGACAGCCTCCAAAAGTGGTATGGAATGAAAGATATTCTCAAGAGGAGTCCAACGCTACCTCGAACGTCCAAAAATGTGGCCGGAAACGACTGGAATTCGTCGAAGAAACTCACGGTGAACAGTACCCGAGCGTTTGAAGCGAAGAACGACAATCGGGTGAGAAATCTGTTTAATACAACCACCGACAGAAACAGATTTCATAGGATATACCACGCATGCGCTAACAGCGCTCAAAAGCCCAAAACGACGTCGCTCCAAAACCATGGAGAAATCTGATCTCTAAAACCACACGCGAGAGCTGAAAACCAAAAGCGTTAAAAGTTTGGAGAAATCTGGAACTAATGCTACTAAGATCTGAACAATCAGCAAACGCGCTAATCGCTAAAACAACGCCGCACAGCACCACGGGTGAAATCTGATTGCTAACGCTAAACGCAAATCTCAGGCAACAGATCTCTCCCGCAAGCGTTCACCAAAACGGCGCCGTAGCAACTTATCAATACGACAGCGTTTTACGCTCAACAGAAAAACACGCTGCTAAGGTCTGAACAACAAACGCGCTAACAGATTCCAAATCAGATCCTAGCGCTAACAAAGTATCAGATCTCTCCTAAACGACGACGTACGAGCTTCTATTATATAAAATGCGCTGCGCAGACCTCTATATACAAGCGCAACTAACTACGCAACATCCAGACCTCACAAAACGACGGCGTATTGATCTTGCGCTACCAAATACGCGCTGCGACCAGATTTCTCAAGAAATCCGACAGATCTCACCAACAATTCAGATTTCTCACAAAATCAGATTTCTTCCCAAAAACTCAAAAATACGAAAACTTCCAGAATTGCTCTATATGTTAAATCTGACCCGAAAATGCAAACGAAACCTTCAAATAGAAATCTGAACACCCAGAAATCTTACAATTCGATTAATTCCAACCAAATTAATCTTTAACACATTTTCAGATCTCACATTTCTCCCCCACTAAAAAGGGTTTCGTCCTCGAAATCAAACAACAATTCCGGAATTCCAACACAGCAACAGAAAACCAAAACAGAAAAATCGCCCAACACATGGCCAAGAGTTCAAGATAATTTAGCAAGCAAATAACAACAACTAGGAAAGAATTACAACCAAAACTACAAAAACTGGGAAATCTAAGCACAACAGCTAACTGAAACAGATGCGGCCACTGGCGCTACATCTTTTCCTCCAACTCCCAAGTAGCTTCTTCCCTACCATGCTTGCTCCATTGCACCATCACCAACGGAATGGTTTTATTCCTCAATTGTTTCTCTTTTCTATCAAGGATCTGCAAGGGATATTCCTGATAACTCAACGTCTGATCTAGCTCAACCTCGTCAGTTCTAAGCACATGAGACGGATCTGGCTCGTACTTCCTCAACATGGAAACATGAAAGACATCATGTAGAGAAGACAATTCCGGAGGCAACAACAGCCGATACGCTAACGGGCCAATCCTCTCAACGATCTCATACGGTCCGACGTAACGAGGGGCTAACTTTCCCTTGTGTCCAAAGCGCATAACACTGCGAAACGGAGAAACTTTGAGAAATACCTGATCACCAACCTGAAACTCTAGAGGTCGACGCCTCTTATTCGCATAACTGGCTTGGCGATCCTGGGCATCTTTCATCCGCTGTCGAATTAGATCCACATGATCCTTCATTTACTGCACAAAGTCTGGGGAAGATAGCTGCTTCTCCCCCATTTCTTCCCAACATACCGGCGATCTGTACTTCCTGCATACAAAGCCTCAAACGGCGCCATGCCAATCATCACCTGATAGATGTTATTATAAGAAAATTCCACCAAAGACAACGCGTCTTGCCAGCTACCTCCAAAATCCAACACAACAGCTCGTAACATATCCTCCAACGTCTAGATAGTTCGCTCAGATTGTCCATCTATCTGGGGGTGATACGCGGTACTCATAGCCAATCTGGTACCTAGAGCTGCTTGCAGACTCTTACAAAACCTGGAAGTAAACCTTGGATCTAAGTCTGAAACGATTGAAATAGGTACACCGTGCAGTCTAACCATGAAATCCACGTACAGTTTTGCCATTTTCTTCAGAGAAAAGGTCATACCGTAGGGAATAAAATGTGCAGACTTCGACAATCGATCGATAACCACCCAAATAGCATCGCATCCTCTGCTGGTACGAGGCAGATGCGTCACGAAATCCATCGCTATGTGCTCCCAATTCCATTGGGGCACTTCCAGACTCTGCAACAGACCACCAGGTCTCATCCTCCCGGCCTTTACCATCTGACAGTTCAAACAACGAGCAACGAATCCAGCAATGTCGCTCTTTATGCCAGCCCACCAGAAGTGCGGCTTCAACGCATGGTACATCTTTCGTGCACCAGGATGAACACTATGTCTGCTGCAGTGCGCTTCCCGAAGGATCTCCTCCTTCAAATCAATGAGGTTAGGCACAACCAACCTGCCACAAAACCTCAAGCAACCATCAGAAGAAACAGAATAATCTTAAAGTTCTCCAGCCCTGACCTTTAACTTCAACTCATGGATGGAAGGATCTGTCCTTTGAGCTGCTCGAACAGTCGAAAAAATCTGTGGCTCCACTTGGAAAGAAGAAACCACGACACAATCCTCAGCCGGGTAGAATCTTCAACCAGTAGTAATAAGATGCTCCTGATCCTTAGAAATATACAACGAAACAAGCATCTCACTAGCCTTCCTGCTCAAAGCATCGGCCACTGCGTTCGATTTCCCAGGCTGATACTTAATCTCGCAATCAAATTCCTTTAGCAGCTCTATCCAACGACGCTGTCTCATATTCAGTCAGGCTGGGAAAACAGATACTGCAAACTTTTGTGGTCCGAGTACACCACAAATTGCTCGCCATACAGGTAATGACGCCAGACCTTCAACACAAAGACCACGGCTGCTAGCTCCAAATCATGGACTGGATAACGAGTCTCATGCGGTTTCAGCTGCCGTGAGGCATACGCAATGAATCGACCATTCTGCATCAAAACACAGCCCAGTCCATTGAGCGAAGCGTCAGAACAAACAACGAAACCACCTGATCCAGACGGCAGAGCCGACACAGGTGCAGTAGTCAGTTTCTACTTGAGCAATTGAAACGCATTCTCGCATTGCTCAGTCCACACAAACTGCTTGTCCTTCTGAGTCAATTGAGTCATCGACTTTGCTATGCTAGAAAATCCTTCAATGAAACGACGATAATAGCCAGCCAGACCCAAGAAACTACGAATCTCCGACACATTCTTGGGACGCTCCCAGTTCAAAATAGCATCAACCTTACTGAGAACCACAGAAATCCCCTCGGCTGAAATAACATGACCTAAGAATACGACGCGATCCAACCAAAACTCGCACTTGGAGAATTTAGCGTACAGCCGCTGGTCTCTCAACGTCTGAAGGACAATTCTCAGGTGCTCCTTGTGTTCCAAAGGAGTCTTCGAATATACCAAGATGTCGTCAATGAACACTATCACGAACTGATCTATGAAATCTCTGAAGACCCGGTTCATCAGATCCATAAAGACTGCAGGAGCGTTAGTCAAACCAAACGGCATAACCAGAAATTAAAAGTGTCCGTACCTTGTACGAAAGCAGTCTTTGCGACATCTTGATCTCTTACCCTCAGCTGATGGTACCCTGAACGCAAGTCAATCTTCGAATACACCACAGAACCTTGCAGCTGATCAAACAGATCATCGATCCTGGGTAACGGGTACTTGTTCTTAACACTCGCTTTGTTCAAATGACGGAAATCAATGCACATCCGCATTGAGCCATCCTTCTTCTTCACAAACAAAATGGGCGCTCTCCACGGCGACATTCTAGGTCGAATAAAACCTTTCTCCAGCAAATCATCCTACTGCACCTTGAGTTCTCTGAACTCCGCAGGTGCCAAACGATACGGGGCACGAGAAATCGGAGCTGTGCCAGGAACCAGCTCTATGCTGAAGTCAATCGCCCTCCTCGGAGGAAAACCAAGAATCTCCTCCGAGAACACATCGGTAAAATTTCGCACCACGGGAATGTCACTGAGCTGCACACGAGAAGAAGAAGACGCATCCAAAGCGTAGATCATTAAACCAGCATTCCCTAAGGACAACAAACTGAACATCACCATCGCTGAGACTAATGGGATCTTCGATCGAGAATCCTGGCCGTAGAAGTCCCACTTCTCGCCAGACAAAGGCCTAAAACGCACAATCCCATGAAAACAATCCATGAAGGCCCTATAGTTGGACAACACGTCCATCCCAACAATACAATCCAAATCCCACAACATCAGAAGAATCAAATTCGCCACCAACACATGCATGTCACTGAGCTGCACACGAGAAGAAGAAGACGCATCCAAAGCGTAGATCATTAAACCAGCATTCCCTAAGGACAACAAACTGAACATCACCATCGCTGAGACTAATGGGATCTTCGATCGAGAATCCTGGCCGTAGAAGTCCCACTTCTCGCCAGACAAAGGCCTAAAACGCACAATCCCATGAAAACAATCCATGAAGGCCCTATAGTTGGACAACACGTCCATCCCAACAATACAATCCAAATCCCACAACATCAGAAGAATCAAATTCGCCACCAACACATGCTCCCCAAATCTCAAAACGCCATCTAACAAAACCTCCTGGGAAAACAGGCTCACACCACCAGGGGTAGAAACAGAAACAGCGTCGCGCAAAGGAATGGTATGCAAACCATGCTCAATAACAAAAGAATCAGAGATGAAAGAATGCGATGCACCGGTGTCAAACAACACACGTGCAGGAAAATCGAAAACAAGACATGTACCTGAGATCACCCTGCTCGACGTCTCCTCCGCCTGCTCCCTAGTCATGACGTTGGCCTGAGCATGCTGGGGTCCAGAATATAACGGCTAAGACGACTGTCCGAATCGCAATGGACCAGGCTGCTGGAACGGCCTGAACTGAGTCTCACCAATCCTGGGCTGCTGAAACTGAGGGGAACGACCCCTAGATTGTCCTCCTAGACCCTGAGACGGGGCTGAGGCTGGCTGCGATCCAGCTGACGGACACACCCTAGAAAAATGCCCATACTGACCGCAAAGATTGCAGGAGCCCTGCACACCGACACACTAGGTAGAAGGATGCTTGCCCCCACAATAACCACAGAACTCAGCCCGAGAACCACTGCTACTCGAGCTACCTGAACCAGACGATCCAGAACCAGACTTCTTCTTGAACTAATGACCGTGGGGTCGAAACCTCTGACGGCCAGACTGCTGTGCCACCTGCGGCTGCTGCTGCTGCTGGGGATGATGGGCTGACTGGGAAGACTGTGAAGACTGCGCTCCCTGACCAGCAGGACGACCACCCTGCGCTACCAACTGCCTACGAGCACGATGACTCCACAAACCCTCCTCAATATCGATAGCACTATCCACTGCCTCATTATAAGTCTTGGGTTTGCTTGTCAGCACCATCTGATACAGTTCCTCATTCAAACCCTCTAAAAATCTGGTCCTCTTGGCCCTCTCCCGGCCAGAAACGTGAGGGATGTACGCCAACAAAGAAGAAAACTTCCTAGCATGCTCCCGAACAGACATCGAGCCCTGCTCCAGATGATCAAACTCCCGCTCACGGGCATTCACATATGTCTCAGGAACATACTCCTGCCTAAAAGTCTCGCTAAATCTGTCCCAAGTAATCCCAACGCCGGTCTCCAACAAAGTACTAGAAGCACCTCGCCACCAGCGCTCTGCAACCTTTCTAAGCTGAAGGGTCACCAAACTCAAACGAAGCTCGTCGTCATACTGAACACGATCGAATAGACCAGTGATGTTCCGAAGCCACGAATCTGCATCCTCGCTCGACTCGTCGCCATTTCAAACCTGAGGGTTCATCCTCTAAAACCTCGCTATCACAACGTCCATTCTCTCTACAGGGGTAGGAAAAACCTCAAACTCCTCCTCTTCATCACGGCTACTACGAGTACGACTAGGAGCACTAGGCCGATCCTCATTCTGTCCTTCCGACTCCTGAAACTTCCCCCTACCTCTAGCTCTACGTCTAGGCGGCATCTACGAAGGCACTCAACAGGATAAGGCAACAGAGAACAGATACAGCATTGATATCACAACAATATGCAGCACATAATCACATAGTCAAGAACATGCAACACACGACACTGTGCCTAGACTCAAGTGTAATCAAAGAAATCGAGCTTATCCCAGCTTAAGCTCTGATACCAAAAATGTCAGGCCTCGTGCTCACAACAGAGTAAAACCACATAAACACAAGCGGAAGCTACTAAAAAGCGGGTAAAATTTTTGCTTTTGGCCTGACGGTTTAAAACAATATAATTTAAAATACGACAATACTCAAAATAGATATCCCAGTTTAACAAAACCACCACAACAAATGGTACAGCATAAAGATGTATCAAATACCTGGTAACAACCACAAGATACAACAAAATTCAACAAAAGCACAGGGCATCCCCTGGCTAACAATACTGATACATAAATATATGCTACACGCTACTGGGACACTCTATCCACCACCTGGGGCACCTCCAGCCGGGTAAGTTACACGACCAGCTGGATAACCTAAAAAACACAACACGACCAGCTGGATTAAATCACACGCTAATCCAAGCTGGATTTCAAGCTCAAGATCCGTACCCTGATTTTATGAAACGATTACCACAATACAGGCCCGAGAGATCTGATTCCAACACCTGCTAAACACATGCACAACAGATCTCAGGCAATACACATAAAGTCACGGACAACTACCAAAGCTCACGGCTGGGAGTCATACACTCAATCCAGCGACCAATCCCAACAATACAACTTAACAGGAAGCTTAATTCAAAGCTAAGAACAAGATTTCAAAGCTAAATCGAAAGGCTACCTGCACACGCACAATCGCACGAACGAAATAGCAACATCGTGCTTCTGCTCTAGCCAACGACAGCCTCCAAAAGTGGTATGGAATGAAAGAGCTTCTCAAGAGGAGTTCAACGCTACCTCGAACGTCCAAAAAGGTGGCCGGAAACGATGGGAATTCGTCGGAGAAACTCACGATGAACAGTACCCAAGGGTTTGAAGCGAAGAACAGTACCCAAGGGTTTGAAGCGAAGAACAGTACCCAAAAGATTCCAAATCAGATCCTAGCGCTAACGAAGTATCAGATCTCTCCTAAACGATGACATACGAGCTTCTACGATATAAAATGCACTGCGCAGACCTCTATATACAAGCGCAACAGATCTCACCAACATCCAGACCTCACGAAACGACGGCGTATTGATCTTGCGCTACCAAATACGCGCTGCGACCAGATTTCTCAAGAAATCCGACAGATCTCACCAACAATTCAGATTTCTCACAAAATCAGATTTCTTCCCAAAAACTCAAAAATACGAAAACTTCCAGAATTGCTCTATATGTGAAATCTGACCCGAAAATGCAAATGAACCTTCAAATAGAAATCAAAACACCC
The DNA here is from genome assembly GCA_001598015.1 of Dorcoceras hygrometricum. Taxonomy (NCBI): domain Eukaryota; kingdom Viridiplantae; phylum Streptophyta; class Magnoliopsida; order Lamiales; family Gesneriaceae; genus Dorcoceras; species Dorcoceras hygrometricum. Next base: position 159,436 of record KV014871.1, read on the forward strand.
AGAAATCTTACAATTCGATTAATTCCAACCAAATTAATCTTTAACACATTTTTAGATCTCACAATTACGCTCAAGCGGCAGCCTCCCTAAGCTGTCTACTACCCCGTTGATATCTCCAACTGTCCAGATCTTTTCTAAACACACACAGACCAGCTTGCGTTCCTTAGAGCACACCAACTCAGGGCTGGTCCGTCCCAAACCAGCTCACACCTGATCCGATCTACACTAACCCGATTAATTAGATTAATTGCTCCACTAATCTTTCGGGTCTCACATTCTGTATTGGTGAGATTGGATCAATATTCTTATTTTTTGACAATATATTCATGATAATATTTCATATATTCATAATTGTCTACAAAATTATGTAATTGTTGGCGGAGTTACTTCCATATGCCATTTTCGACAAAATTTGTGGGCTTTAAATGTATCATAAAGGCCGTTTTTCGATCAAGTATCTTATTCAGTAATGTTGAAGTATAAAGGTTGTTGAAAGATAAAAAAAATGATTAGGGAATTATGTTAAAATAAAAGGATTAGTATTGCTATTTATAGATTTAATTCCAATCAAGTGCAATACTTTCCAACTGTAAATTGTCATGCATAGAGGCTATAATTCAGGAGGTTGCAAGTTCAAAACTCTCAAACTCTTTTTTTCAAAAAAAGAAGACCCATCCGGCCCGTTCCATATCGAACCCGACAACTCGCGGGTTACATTTTCATAACCCGCAACCGACCCATATATTGACGGGTCAGGTTCAGGTCATGGGTCAAACCCACTGACCCGATTATTTGGACCGTTGACCACAATCGGTTTCAGTTTGGGTCATGGGTCAAACCGCCCGAGGCAAGGTCTAGGTATGTCTGCCAAAGAGCATCCCATTGACCTGGCCATGGGGCGGTTTAGCCCGTGACCCGACCCAAACTTGGACCGAAGTCAACATGCCAGTTAACGAGGTCAACGGGTTTGACCCGGAACCGGAACCGAACCATGAGATATACGAGCCGATTAAGGGTTGTGGATTCCCCAACTAGTCGACCCGCCGGTTTCGATCCGGAATCGGCCCGACGGGTCAGCTTTAATACTAAAAAAACCAAAAAAAGAAGAAAATGGGCGACTCATCGGTTCAGGCCAGGTCGGACCCGCAAAAAAGACAACGGTCGATTCCGACCCGGCCCGAACCAGCGGATCAACTATTTTTTCAAAAAAAATTGCCTATGAACCGGACCGGCGGATCTACCATTTTTTTAAAAAAAAAATTGCCTATAAACCGGACCGACAGATCGACGATTTTTTTCAAAAAAAAAATTTCCTATAAATACACCTACTACTTTCAATTCTTTTCACACCAACTCACTCTCAATCTTCTATCTCTCAATCTCATATTCTTAATTTCTTAAGCTCTCCTAAACCCCTATTTTTTAAATCTTTCAACTATAACTACCTTATAAATGGCGGAATCAAGTCTTCGCGGTGCTCGTAAGGGAAAATCAATTGTTCTCCCTATGAATGATGTTTCTCCATTAAACATCAACGATCTTGAATTTCTATTCTCCGACGACGAGAATACTCAACAAGAAGTTGAAGCCCAACCAACACACCGACAGATGGACTCAAGACAGTACATCGATACCGTCGGTGCCTATGGTACCGACGGGTGGACGGTCAAAATCCATATCTTCGTCAAACATTATGGTAAGGTGACACTTCCCTCTAGTGATCTGCAAGTTTTGTAAATATTTGTTCAAAATCATAAATGACAACACGGAGGAGACTATGGTACCTTAAACCGACACATCGAGAAGAATCATCCAGTGCAAATTGGTATTTCTAGAACTCAAACTCAAATACCTACATTTTCATCCCAATCTGGTAACGATTCTTAAATTTTTAAATTTTCTGAATCTCAATTTAGGGATGAAGCTGCTAGGTTTGTTGCTGTAGAACAACTTCCTTTTAGCTTTGGTAATAAATCATCTTTTGAAAATTGACTTTCATCTAATGCTAATCTTGCAATTAGATGCATCCCACGAAATACACTTAAACGAACCCTTAATAAATTACTTTCTACACACAAAAAAAGAATGGATTAGAGAATTTGCTAGTTTATATAATATAGCATCTTTGTGTTATGATATTTCGAGTGATCATTGGCAATCGTGTTCATACATGGGAATTACTTGTCATTGGATTGATAGTGCATGGAATATACAAAAGGTTTGCTTGCATATCGTTGTTTCAATGATTGAAACACTGCACAAAATATTTCTCATCTTATATTTATTATTTAAGAAGATGGTTTGAGTTCAAAATTTGATGGTCCCAGAAATAGGATCAATATGCGTATAGGAGTTCAGAAGAGGGGGGGGGGGGTTGAATGAACTCCTTTCGATTTTAGATTTTCGAAATTCTTTTAAAATATTTTACAAGCACTGCTTAACTTAAGTCAGAGTTACCAGACTTAAGGATCTCAGTTTAATGCAAATCTCTCGGCTAACTAAAATAGTGCGGAAAGAAGCCGATCGATTTGTGAACAGATAAACAATAAATAAAGTGCAGAATATAAAAGATAAGAGTTCAGGGATTTGTTTCTGGAAGTTCGGATATTAATATCCTACATCTCCCCTTCTTCCTCCTTGGAAGGTATCACTAGAAGATTTGATTTGTACAGGCCTTCTGCACACACCCGATCACACAAGCCTCAATTGTATGAACTCCTAGTATCTCCACAACAATCCACGCAGACGCAACTGCTGGTTTACAAGTGATGAATAATATTTTTGAACGGCTTTAAAGAGCACGTTCTTTACAGACTCAAATGATATAATCAATGAATACAACTCTATGAGACTGTAAAATCCTCTGGTTTCTTAAACAAAGAAACACGATTCAAGGGTTGAACCAAGGGATTACTTGAAGGTATTTCAGTGAATAACTAAGGTTGTATTCTTCAAGTCTTTGAGCTTCATGAATATAACTTCAAAATGCAAGGGAAGCTCTGAGAATGTTTTGACAGCGTGACCGCAAGATAATGAGAGTGAAGGATATTTCTTCAATCCAGCTTCAGGTATTTATAGGATTCATCCAACGGTCATAAATGCTTCAAAGGAAAATAAATCCCGTTTGAATCTCTGTGAAAATTGTACGCCGTAAAACCTGCTCCACTAAAAGGTAAATTGCCCATCGATAGAGCCAAATTGTCGTATACCATTTTTTTGCAAAAATTGAAGAACTTGTTAGAGTAGATGCCCAACTAGCCAACTTGTGGCGTGTGGGGTTATAGACTCTTGTATATGACAATCATTATATATGATACTCGCATTTATCCATATGGCATTCTTTACTTTCATTGTGTGTATGATGATTTACAATTGCGTTGAGTAAAGACCTAGAATGCACTAAAGTGTATGTTAGATGTGATAGTGGGTATGACGGCTATCATGAAACACATCTAATAGTCACTGTGTATTCTGAACATGTTCCTAGTCGATTGGGCCGTCAAAATGAGGATAAGGCCACCCAAGTTCTAGACTAGTATCTGCGATGCGAAGTACCATGTTTCATTGGTAGGGAACATTGTGATGTTCTGAGCATGCAGATAGATAGTGACCTGGTGATCTATCGAACTACCCTCGTTCGAACTTTCCAAGTGATTACCATTTGTCGAGTGGATAAGTCCGAGGTCTTGGTTGTACTGATTAGTCCTCACGACTCGAAACGTCATTGAGACTCTACATGATAGACGTCTCACTTTGACCCGTTTGCCGACTCACTTGGGGTCGTAAGGCGTCGGGATTGGGTGAGACCCTGATGTATGTAGGAGTCGATGCATCGTTGTCGAGGATTCACCGCTCGCAGACATGCGTGGATATCCTATGCTATCTGAGGGGATAATAGTGTATAAATCTCTGGCCAGAGTGCTAGAAGTGTTTTAGGTAAATGTGTTTACCTAGTTACACTCGTGATGTCACTATTCGATCTCCAAGATGTATGCATAGCTATCGGATCTATAGCGACTCTCGATTTACCAATGGTCGTTGATCTGATCGGGATATATGGATTGAAAGGACCGTAATGTACGCTAACCATGAACAACTTGTTCTTGCAGGCACTATCAGTGATACCTAGGGGATCATGGGGCGATGTTGCTAGACGCTCTTACCATGATTCATTGGGCAAGTCCGGAATTGTGATTCCGGAGCCACAATGGTTGTGCCCCCACAGCTAGCTGTATCCATGAACCATTGAGGGTCACACAAGTACTGGATTTGAGATTCTCGAATGGATACTCAGCTCAATGTGTTGAGCATACAAAGAGGATTTTGGGGAGTGCGACTTCCTAAAAGTCAATAGGGGTCAAACCGGGGTTTCCCGCTGTTGAGGGGCAAAACGGTCTTTTTGCACTGGGGTTCTGAAAAATGATTTTTCAGATTATAGTATTCAGTTTTGGAAACTGAATCGATCGGTCCGATCTGATCGGCGATCGGAGTTACGATGAAGTCTTGGTGGTGGAGATGAACTGAATGTTCATCCGTTGGACCCGGGCCCGTTGGGCCGGTCCAAGTCCAACACTTAAGTCTATTTAATTAGACTAGACCTCATTAACTAAAACACAAGACTAAGCACTAAACCCTAACCCTAACCCAAAGAGCCGCCGCCGCCGCCTCCACGCGCCGCCGCCGCCGCCGCCGCCTCTTCTTCGCCGGAAAATTGTTTTCGGCCAATTCGACGAGGAGAATCCGTCCGCGCAGATATCGTCAGGCCTTCTAGTGCAGGCTGACGAAGGAGTGTCGAATCCGATCATGGACTTGATTGGCGTTAACTACCGCAATCTACCGTGAAGTGCCGCTTTCTTTACGAAAACGGTCGGAGCCAGGCACAAGTGCCAGCAAGATAGTGACTTTGAACACCCTATGAATGTCATATCGTGTATATTTTTATAGTATTGATCGTCTCCCGAACATGATTTTTCTGTTCTTCCGCTGCCTCGCCGGGGGCGCGATCCGGATCCCAACACCGGTATCAGAGCCATGGTTTTCGGATCTGATCAATACTTTATGCCTTATTGTATCTAATCCTTAATTTTCAGATCGGAAAAACGAAAATCGGGAAGCAAGTCGCTGGG
>KV014871.1:193868-209007 GCA_001598015.1 Dorcoceras hygrometricum
TTCCATTAAGGAACGCAGTTTTCACATCCATTTGCCATATCTCATAGTCGTACCATGCGGCTATGGCTAACAATATTCTAATTGACTTGAACATTGCGACGGGCGAGAAGGTTTCATCATAGTCAACACCTTGCCTTTGAGTGTAACCTTTCGCGACCAGTCGTGCCTTGAAGGTCATTACCTTACCATCGGGCCCAAGTTTCCTCTTGTATACCCATTTACACCCAATAGGAACGATTCCTTCGGGAGGGTTAACGAGAGTCCAAACTTGGTTAGCATGCATTGAGTCAAACTCAGACTGCATTGCTTCAAGCCATAAATTAGAATCAGCATCGGAAATTGCCTCCTTGAAAGTTCTCGGATCGGATCCAACAACTTGATCACTTTGATCATCTTCAAGGAGAAAACCATATCTCTCAGGAGCTCTAGGAATCCTCTCGGATCTCCTAGGTGCGACCATTTCTGGTACTGGCTCAGTAGGTGCGGGAGAATCACTTGGTACTTCAGTTGGTTCTCGAACCTCTTCGAGTTCTACTATTTTGCCCTTTCTATCAAGTAGAAATTCCCTTTCCATAAAGGTGGCATTCCTAGAGACAAACACTTTTGTCTCGTTGGGATAGTAGAAATAGTATCCAATGGAATTCTTTGGATACCCAATGAAGTAGCATAAGATGGATCTCGTATCCAGCTTATCTCCCACTGTCTGCTTCACGTAAGCAGGACATCCCCAAATCCTCATAAATGAGTACTTGGGTGGTTTTCCCATCCATATCTCATACGGAGTCTTATCCACTGCCTTGGTGTGGACATTGTTCAACAACATTACACCCGTTTCGAGCGCATAGCCCCAAAACGAGGTCGGAAGCTCAGTGAAGCTCATCATAGATCGAACCATGTCCAACAAGGTCCGATTATGATGCTCCGCTACACCATTGAGCCGTGGTGTGGCCGGAGGGGTCCACTGTGAGAGAATCCCATTCTCTTTTAGATAGTCCTGAAATTCAGCACTTAAGTATTCACCACCTCGATCAGATCGAAGTGCTTTAATACTTTTGCCTAATTGGTTTTCTACTTCAGCCTTGAATTCCTTGAACCTTTCAAAGGATTCAGACTTGTACTTCATCAAGTACAAGTACCCATACCTAGAGTAATCATCGGTAAAGGTGATGAAGTATGTGTGACTGTATTTAGTACCAATACTAAATGGGCCGCACACATCAGTATGGATCAAATCCAATAGGCCTTGGGCACGTTCACCCTTGCCCTTGAAAGGTTGCTTGGTCATCTTTCCTTTAAGACAAGATTCACAAGTCGGTAGGGAGTTGATGTCTGACAGATCAAACAAGTCACTCCTAACTAACTTGTTCATCCTACTTAGGGAGATGTGACCTAGCCTAGCGTGCCAAAGTTGTGCTGGGTTCAAGTTATCGTGTTTCCGTTTAATCGTTGTTGTGTGTGTTTCGACATCGCGAGTTGGAACGTCTTTTAATCTTAAGGTGTATAGATCGTTTTTGCGTTCCCCAATTCCAATTAAACATTCATTCTTGTAAATATTGCAAATCGAATTAGCAAACATACAAGAATATCCATCTCTATCAAGCATAGGAATAGAAATAATGTTTTTAATTAATTCAGGAACAAATAAAACGTCTCGTAACAACAACTTAAAATTTGAAGATAGAAATAAATGAACATCTCCTATAGCTATAGCAGCAACCCTTGCTCCATTGCCAAGCCTCAAATGGGTCTCACCCTCTCTAAGACGTCGACTTCTTGTCATCACCTGCAAATCATTGCAGATATGAGATCCACATCCGGTTTCAAGTACCCAAGAAGTTAAATTTAGAGACATATTTATTTCAATATAGAACATACCTTTTGCAGTTCGCAACTGCTCGAGGTACTCCTTGCAGTTCCTCCTCCAATGCCCAGCCTTGTGGCAGTGGTGGCAAACGTCCTCGCTCTTGTTTGGCTTAGAAGCCTTTGCCTTCGGCTTCTTGGCAGACTTTTCCTCTATCACAGGAGCAGAACGCTTCTTGCTCTTGCGTCTGGGCCCCTTTTTCGCAGAGGAAGAAGAACCCAGAAGGAGGACGGGTTTGTCCTTCTTTATAGTCCCTTCAAACACTACAAGCATGTTCACCACCTCTTCAAGAGTGGCTTCCAGCTTGTTCATGTTGAAGTTGACCACAAAGGGGTCAAATGCAGCGGGTAGTGAGAGGAGAAGTATATCCACAGACAGCTCATGTGGAAGTGTGATATCAAGGCCCGACAGCTTTTCAACGAGCCCAATCATACGAACCCCATGCTCGCGGATCAAAGTCCCATCGCGCATGCGGCTCGTCATCAGCTCCTTGACAGCCGTGAACCTCTCATGTCGAGAGTTCTCCCCGTACAGTTCCTTGAGATGAAAAAGTATGGCAGATGCATACTTTGTCTTCTCAAAGCGCCGTTGCATTTCATTGGACATCGATGCCATCACATAGCACCGAGCTTTAACCTCGTCGTCATGCCATTGGTTAAGCGTAATCAGCTCCTCAGGGCTGATATCGGCAGGGGTTTCCTCCGGAGGACACTTCTCTATCGTATAGAGAAGCTTCTCCGAAGCCAAAACAAGATTAAGGTTGCGGAGCCAGTCTTGGTAGTTCAGACCGGTGAACCTGTTGCTATCCAGTATAGCAGCAAGCGGGTTTTTCATTGAAAACCATTTTATATAGCAGTTATACTGAAAAGAAAACAGACATGCATTACTAACTATATAAGATATAAGCTAAGACATAAACATGGTCATTTAGTTTTATGAATTACCCTCTCACTATTTTAACGATTTCACCACCCTCAATCGAGAAAACAGGTTTCTTTAGTGGGTACACGGAGCCCAATCAAGCGATCATGGACCCGAATAATATCAGCCATCCATGACCCTCAAAAGGTAGTTTCCGATTGCAACCGGTGCAACCTCCATGTATTCACCTCATGTCCAGTAAGGGCCCAATAATATGACGCCGTTTACTATCACGTGTCAAGATTGACCCATCAATGTTGAGTCGTGAAGGACGGTCCCCTTAACGTCCCCAATAATATGAGCCAACGTTAAAGGGAGTTCCAACCGACTCACAACAATTGTCAATGACGTGGACAGCTTTCCGGCATACATGACCCCCTCAATAATATGAGCTGGGCCATGTATACGGGTAGCATCGACGTACACCCATTGTTGATGGAAGACCCTATGTAGTTCTCGGTCCTTTTGAGACAGTTCCTGGCAGGTTTGTGGCTCTTTACTGCAGCCTGAAGTATTCTGTGAGCCCCATTTGTTTAACATGGGCCCTCCCTCCCTTTTTTGGCATAGGTCACCGCTTTGTTTACACGGTTTCCATTGCCCTCGGCCTACCCGCGTTCATCAAAGACATTTCCAAAAGAGAGCTCTAATCCCCCCCCGGGTCACATAATTCTGACAGGTATCTTGCCTGCCAGAGAGATTCTCCTGCTTCTTGCGCGGCACCTCTTGCCACCGCAAGAGGTATCTCCTCAGCTGTGGAGCGGGGAGGGGTTTGTTGAGGTACGGCAGAAGTCCCCATCGACTGAGGTTGAGGTGGCTCCTGCGGCATTTCGGCTGCTGGGGCTGCCCCCTGGTATATATGCACTAATCCTAAAAAGAACCGTATGAATGAAAAATAGAAAAAAAAATGAGTAACATGCGGATTCAATTAATCTATATATATCAAATATATAAATAAACATTGGGATGATCGATCGCGAGTATGCGGTCCGTGGTTGCCAGTCACGGACCTGGGTCCAATCCTAGGGGTAATGCAATATGCAATGCAATTCTATTACAAAGCTTTCCGGTTTTACAGATCTTCGGTCTTCAATATCTTGATCGTCATCGTCCATCGTCTTCGGATGTACTCCCACTAAATCTAGTAATTTACATTTAAATTAAATATGACAAATAAGGGATACATTTATCAAGGGGTGGGAACGGGTCACTAACAGGCCCATTTTAAATGATAATCAATAATATATAAAAACCGAAATCATACAAAACCTATTGCATACACCTAACATATTGGGCACGGCTCTCGATCACCCCAATCATGCAATTAATCTAATTAACATGCATAATTTAAATAATCTAATTATTTATCGTAAAATCATATTCTAATTACGAAATCGCATTTTATAATAAAATCGTATTTTGCCGATAAAAACAAATTTTAATCAACAAAATCATATTTTATTACAAAATCATATTTCATAATTAAAAATCACATTTTACTAATTTTAATTGTATCATTATTGGGTTTAAAAAAATTTTAGGCCCAAAAAATTAAAATTTCAAAATCCATCAAAACCGGGCCCGACATCGCGTACCGGCCCGAAAACCTCACGGGCTGCCCGGGACAGGCCCGAACCAAACCCTAGAAGAAATCAGACCAGCCGTCACGACATCACCGGAGACTCGCCGGCAAGGGCGCACGCCACCGCGGCAAGCGTGCGACCATCCTCACATCGTCGCGCAACGATCGCGCAACAAGCAGTTCAGCCAGCGTCGCATAAGAAGCAGCCTCCCTCTGGCCACGTCGCGCTCCACGACCGGCCAGCATAGCGCAAAACGCGACGCACGACGAGCGCGACATCGTGCGCTGTTGCTTCGACCAACGTCGCAACGGCCGGCCACCAAAGTTGCGACATAGCGCGGGCAGCGTAGCGCGACAACTCATGTGAGGCGCTGCTCTTCGATCGGCCAGCACGCGCAAGACACGGCCAGCGTTCGCTTCGGCCAGCGTGCGAGTCGCGTGCCTCGCGTGCGCATGCGATGGGGCGCCGACGCACACGGCGGCGGCCGGCGTTCGTTTCAAAAGCTTTGAATTTTCGATCTGAAATTTAAGACATTAGATACAATTATGGCAATATCGCATGATCAGATCCGAAAAACATTGGCTCTGATACCACTGTTGGGGATCCGGATCCGCCCCCCGGCGTGGCAGCGGAAGAACATAGAAATACAGCCGGGAGACGATCAATACGAAAAATTCAATAACAATTATCGACATACATAGGGTGTTCAAAACCACTACCTTGCTGGCACTTGTGCCTGGCTCCAACCGTAGTTACAATAACGTCGGCTCTTCTCGGTAGATTGCGGTAGATATCGCCAATCCGGTCCACGACCAGAAAAATAAAATTGTGACTTAACAATGGACTTGGACCGGCCCATTGGGCCCGGGTCCAATTGACGATATCCATCGCTGCGACTTCATCGTAACTCCGATCGCCGATCAGATCGGACCGATCGACTCAGTTTCCAAAACTAAATGTTATGATGTGAAAAATAATTTTTCAGATCATCTAACCCTAAATTGCAGAATGACCGTTTTGCCCCTCAATATCGGCAAATCACGATTTGACCTTTGTTGACTTTTAGGAAGTCTCACTTCCAAAAATACTCTTCTCGTGCTCAACACATTGAGCTGAGTATCCGTGTGGGAATATCGAATCTAGTACTTGTGTGACCCTCAATGGTTCAGGGATACAGCTAGCTGTGGGCCCACAACCATTGCGGTTCCGGAATCACAATTCCGGACTTGCCCATCGAACCATGGTAAAGCGTCTAGCAACATCGCCCCATGATCCCCTAGGTATCACTGATAGTGCCTGCAAGAACCAGTTGGTTGTGGTTAGCGTACAGTACGGTCCTTTCAATCCATATATCCCGATCAGATCAACGACCATTGGTAAATCGAGAGTCGCTATAGATCCGATAACTATGCGTACATCTTGGAGATCGAATAGTGACATCGCGAGTGTAACTAGGTAAACAAATTTACCTAAAACACTTCTAGTACTCTGGCCAGAGATTTATACACTATTATCCCCTCAGATAGCATAGGATATCCACGCATGTCTGCGAGCGGTGAATCCTCGACAACGATGCATCGACTCCTACATGCATCGGGGTCTCACCCAATCCCGATGCCTTATGACCCCAAGTGAGTCGGCAAACGGGTCAAAGTGAGACGCCTATCATGTAGAGTCTCAATGACGTTTCGAGTCGTGAGGACTAATTAGTACAACCAAGACCTCGGACTTATTCACTCGACAAATGGTAACCACTTGGAAAGTTCGAACGAGGGTAGTTCAATAGATCACCAGGTCACTATCTATCTGCATGCTCAGAACATCACAATATTCCCTAACAATGAAACATGGTACTTTGCATCGCAGATACTAGTCTCGAACTCGGGCAGCCTTATCCTCATTTTGACGGCCCAATCGACTAGGAACATGTTCAGAATACACAGCGACTATTAGATGTGTTCCATGATAGTCGTCATACCCACTATCACATCTAACATACGCTTTAGTGCATTCTAGGTCTTTACTCAACACAATTGTAAATCATTACACACATAATGAAAGTAAAGAACACCATATAAAAAGAATGCGAATATCATATATATAAAGATTGTTTTATACAAGAGTCTATAAACCCACACGCCACAAGTTGGCTAGTTGGGCATCTACTCTAACAGTAGTTGCGGTAGAAGGAGCGACCAGTCGATGGTTTGTGGAACCAGTCGCGAGATATCTGTCGACAGATAGGATGACGTATGCTGTGCGACGTCGTTTTGACAAGTTGAAACGCTGCGTTTTGAGTGTTGCGTCAGGTACCAGTCGCGAGAGAATTGTTGTGAGGAATGCGTTGCGGCTGGGTGACCAGCTATTGGCAGCAATGCTTACGTAACCATTACGGCGTCTTTTAGATTAGTTGACATGTCGTCGTTTTGTGTAATTTCGCGAGATCAGTCGCTGATGGGTTTTTGAAGAGATCTGTTACCAGCTTTTGGTTGCTTCACAAGAGATATCTGTTGTCAGCTGGTGAAGCTTTGCGATGTCGTTTGAGTTAGTTGGAACGGTGTCGTTTGATGTTCTTTTGAGAATACAACGACTGGTTGTTGCGACTGGTTTTGTTGAGAGCAAAAGCTGGTTACTGTTATATGATTTCTACTGTAGCATTTCTCAATGACTGAATTAGAGGAACAGCAGCTGGTGGATTTAGAGATATATATATAGAAGTGTTGATCGACACATATAATTAATTGGAACCCGATATTTCTTATATTCTTATCCAAACCCTGGTTAGCTACTGTTCACCATGACTTATATTCCGTCGATTGCCACCGTTCTCTGCCGATGATTTGAGTGATTTTGGTGGCGCTGGATTCGTTGTGAGTTGCTCTTTCGATTGCTACCCATTTGAAGCCCTGAATCAACGTTGGAGAAGAAGTACAAAGTTGTCGTGTCCTCGTACAGATAAATTCGTTGGTTCTTATGCTGGTTTGAGTTTCTGGGTGAGCATCTCTTGTTGTTTCTAGCTTCGATAGACTTGTAGAACTAGAGCAAGGTTCTGACCGTAGGCTATGATGCTTAGAAGTTTAGATTTGAAATAGAATTAAGCTTATATGTGAGGCCTGTGACAGATTTGAGTTCGCAGGAGGTATCTGCTGGGATTTTCGAAAGCAGAAAGAGGCTGTGTTGCTTGAGTGGTTGTACCGTGCCTTTGCAAAAATCTGTTGAGTTAGAATTCAGTCGTTGAAGGTACGATTGAGCGTGATTTAACAGCTTCGAGCATAATCTGCGAGTATCTGAGTCTTGAGTCTGGCTTATGTGAATCTGTGAATTATGTGAACTGCCTGAATTACTGAATTGTATGTGCTATTTACATATTTTATGCATGGAGAAATCAGATATGAATTTCTTGGCATTCATGCATACATAATGAGCCTGATTGATCGATTGATGACCCGAGATTAGAGCCACGTTGTGACTGGGCGACTGATGTGTTTGCCTGAATAGTCCAACGCTATCATCGGAGTGGTGATCGACTGACTTGTCGTTTCGGAATACCACCGAGCTGTGATGTCTGACGGGCCGGAATATCACGGACCGATGATTTCCACCGGCTGACTTGCTGTGCATGGTATAGAGGCTCGACTGATTTGATTTGCCAGTTGAATTACTGGTCTTGATACCCGATTTCCTTTCCAGCCTCATGCATCTCATAACTTTTGATAATGCATGTTTATGAGTTGCTGTTTATTTAGAGCTCTTCGTACTGAGGCTTGACATCGTATTTGTTTTCCTGCTTTGTGTTGCTTGGGTCTATGTTACCCATTTTCAGGATCTCAGGTAACCAAGCTGGACAGAGTGGAGGTTCAGCTGGTCGATCCTCGTTCCCTTGAGTCCCAGTTATGTATTTATGTATTGAACCGGGGGATACCCCGTGTTACTATGTATTGGGGATCTGTATTTGATTTGAGATTTATTGTTGTTATCTGATTTGTATGAGTTTGAGTTAACTCATATTTTGATTATGAATATTTTGAATGTATGATTTTAAGTTCAGGCCCAAAGTATTTCGAAAATTTTTAAGCCCGATTTTTACGATTCCGTGATTATGTGCTTAATTGTGCTATTATCTTGAGTAATTAGCACGGGGCCTGACATTTTTGGTATCAGAGCTTAAATTGGGATAAGCTCGATTTACTTTGATCACACTCGAGTCTAGGCACAGAGTTTTGATTTGATTTGTGATTGACTCTGTCACGCCCCGAGACTGAGACTCATGACATCGACAATATTAAACAATTATGAAAATTGTAAAACATTAAGCCATCATAGCATAGCTCAAACCAGTCTATTAGTAATCAAAATATGATCGTTTTTACATCTGAAAATAAAACTTGAATAACAGAATGCGGAACAGAAAAATACATAATTAAACAGAAATCTGAATCTTCACCAGCCCCATAATTGTTCTTGCTCTTCTTCTTCTACCTGCTCTTCATTCTTATCTGGGTGGAGAAGTAAGGGGTGAGTTTTTGGCGAAACACTCAGCAAGTGGGGGATACCATTCGAGCATACAAAATATACTTATACATATACTGAATGACAGATTTCAGAACAGAGCTTAGACAGACAGAGCATAGCATAACAGAGCAAAGCATAGCATAACAGAGCATAGCATAGCATAACAGAGCATAGTCTGACAGATAGCACTGATGATTACTTCGTGTCTATGGTTTACTGATCAGTCCCTAAGTTTTGCTCCTCTAAGGGGTCGAGGCCATTAGTTACACCAAGTAACCCAGAAATCCGAAATATTCCGTAAACCCGTATAACGACAGAGTCGTGTCTATGGTTTACTGATCAGTCCCTAATTTTTGCTCCTCTAAGGGGTCGAGGCCATTAGTTACACACAGTAACCCAGAAAGCCGAAATATTTCGTAGACCCATATAACGAAAGCAAAAATCAGTGTGAGCGGAGTTCGAATGAGATAAACCAATCTGAACCAAAGGTGCTCGAACAGTAGACGAAGAACTGAAACTTTCGAATGAATATAGGTAATATAGCCAACGAAATACATATTTAGCAAAAGCCCACTTACCTTCAAAGTTTGATTTTTACGTGAACTGAGCGAAGCCTGAAATCTGGTTGCACGAATTCTTCCTAAGTCTTGCACCTGCTGGTTCGTCGCTTGCACAGGACTTTGGCTAAGAATCCTGCTGAAATTTCCGCAGAGCTTTGGCGTGCAAAACTGCTGTTTTTCCGACTGAGAATTTCGAAGTAGCGTGGGAGCTTATCGCTTGTTTCGCTGTGAATTTCAAAGTGGGGTGGAATTGGTGCAATCACAATCGGTATTTATAGGTGGCGAGGAAGGGGATTCAAGCGTCCGCCATTAAGGCTCTTAATTCCCTATCATTACGTCGACTGTTACGCGCGCATGATTTACGGGTTTTAATTGTCCATTACTTCTCTCAATTCGACGGTTACTGCACGAAATCTGCCTTGTACGCGTGAGAGATCTCTTCGAATTTCACTGGTGAAGTTTCCTGTACAACAATCTTGCTTCGCATCGAGAAATTCTAACTTTTTCGTGGAGAAGATGAAGTCGCCTCTGCTGAATTTGCGTTGTTGCTGATTTTGCATCGCTGCTGAGTTGTCACTGCTTGATCGTTGCTGCTGAATCGTTGCTGCTGGAATTGCTTCGCTAAGTCGTCAGCTGTTGGATTTGCCTTGCTAAAAGTCCAACTGCTGAATTCTTTGTTGGTCAAAGCTGGTTTGACCGTCCAGTAGCTGGTTTCTTTTCAAGCTCACTACTGCTCCTAAGCGTTAAGTCAAAACGTTGTCGTGTCAACTTATTCAAGCAACACCGTTTTGATATCATTGAAAAGTACCTGCTGGTTATCTTTAAGTGATGAACCTGCTGATTCAAGATAACTGTGACTACCTTCTGGTTTGATCATCGCACAAGCCATCTGCTGAATTTTTAGCGCGAAGGCGAAACGCTGTCGTATCGACTTATTCAAACGACATCATTTTGCTGTCGCTTACTTCCAGTACCAACTGCTGGTTTGCGCTGTAGCTTCCTGCTGATTGCTGACGTTACTACTGACGTCATCATTGTTTAGCTCTCCAGCTGGTCTCCTCGCACCAGCTGATCTTTCTTCGTCTGCTGATCACGAATGGCCAACTGCTGAACTCTTTGCTGGTCAAAGCTGGTTTGACCGTCCAGCAGGTAAATTTCGACCAGCAGCTAAATTCACGTGGTCGCTATACAAAACGACGACGTTTGCTGTAAATCAGATCTCTCGCTAAATCAGATCCCATCATACGACGTCGCATTCTTCCCGTGCAAATGCCTATCAGATCTCTCCATCGCGCGCCCAAAACAGGTCTAAACGCTGTCGTTTTGCTAAAAACACGCGGTGGATGTTTGCGCGCCTCTCGAATGCAGATTTCTCCCACAAACCTGCGTTGACCATGTGAGATCTGGTTTGACCCGGATTTTTTTTTTTCGAGTTTTCACAACAGTCATCTCAGTCTTTCTTCCCAGGACCCCAGCATGCTCAGGTTAACGCCATCACGAGGGAGAAGGCCGAGGAGACACCGAGCCGACTGATTGGAGGTACATGTCTTGTCTTTGACTTTCCTGCTCGTGTGTTGTTTGACACCGGTGCATCGCATTCGTTTATTTCTGATTCGTTTCTTGTTGAGCATGGTCTGTGTACCGTCCCTTTGCGCGATGCTGTTTCTGTTTCTACCCCTGGTGGTATGAGCCTGTTTTGTTAGCGAACTTGATCCGTTTGATGCTTTGGGATTTCGATTGCATAGTTGGAATGGATGTGCTGTCCAACTATAGGGCCTCCGTGGACTGCTTCCATGGGATTGTGCGCTTTAGGCCTTTGTCTGGCGAGAAGTGGGACTTCTACGGCCAAGATTCGCGATCCAAGATTCCGTTGGTTTCCACGATGGAGATGTTTAGTTTGTTGTCTTTGGGAAATGCTGGCTTTATGACCTATGCTTTGGATGCGTCTTCTTTTTCCAGTGTTCAGCTAAGTGACGTCCTCGTGGTGCGACACTTTCCCGACGTGTTTTCGGAGGAGATTCCTGGTTTTCCTCCGAGGCGGGAGATCGACTTCAGCATAGAGCTGGTGCCTGGCACAGCTCCGATTTCGCGTGCTCCGTATCGTCTGGCGCCTGCGGAGTTGAGAGAACTCAAGGTGCAGTTTCCGAGGCGGGAGATCGACTTCAGCATAGAGCTGGTGCCTGGCACAGCTCCGATTTCGCGTGCTCCGTATCGTCTGGCGCCTGCGGAGTTGAGAGAACTCAAGGTGCAGTTAGATGATTTGCTGGAGAAAGGTTTTATCCGACCCAGTATGTCGCCGTGGGGAGCGCCCATATTATTTGTAAAGAAGAAGGATGGCTCAATGCGGATGTGCATTGATTTTAGCCAGTTGAATAAAGCCACTGTTAAGAATAAGTACCCGTTGCCGAGAATCGATGATCTGTTTGATCAGTTGCAAGGTTCTGCGGTGTATTCAAAGATTGATCTTCGTTCAGGGTACCATCAGCTCAGAGTGAGAGAACAAGATGTCGCGAAGACTGCATTTCGTACGAGGTACGGACATTTTGAGTTTTTGGTGATGCCGTTTGGGTTGACCAACGCGCCTGCAGTCTTTATGGATATGATGAACCGAGTTTTTAGAGAGTTCATAGATCAGTTTGTGATTGTTTTTATTGACGACATCTTGGTTTACTCGAAGACTCCGAGGGAGCACAAGGAGCACTTGGAAATGGTTCTGCAGAGGTTGAGAGAGCAGCAGTTGTATGTGAAGTTTTCCAAGTGCGAATTTTGGTTAGATCGCGTGGTATTTCTGGGTCATGTCATTTCAGCGGATGGCATTTCTGTGGATCCCAGTAAAGTGGATGCTGTTTTGAACTGGGAGCGACCGAGAAATGTGTTTGAGATTCGCAGTTTCTTAGATCTGGCTGGCTATTATCGTCGCTTCATTGAGGGATTCTCTAGTATAGCGAAGCCGATGACCCAAATGACCCAGAAGGATAGGCGGTTTGTTTGGACTGAGCAGTGTGATAATGCATTTCAACTGCTCAAGGAAAAGTTGACTACTGCGCCTGTGTTAGCTCTGCCGTCCGGTTCAGGTGGTTTTGTTGTTTGTTCTGTTCGCTAAATGGATTGGGTTGTGTGTTGATGCAGAATGGTAGAGTCATTGCGTATGCCTCGCGGCATTTGAAACCGCACGAGACTCGTTACCCAGTCCATGATTTGGAGTTAGCAGCGGTGGTCTTTGCGTTAAAGATCTGGCGTCACTACCTGTATGGCGAGCAATTTGTGGTGTACTCCGACCACAAGAGTTTGCAGTATTTGTTTTCGCAGCCTGACTTGAACATGAGACAGCGTAGGTGGTTGGAGCTGCTTAAGGATTTTGATTGTGAGATTAAATACCAGTCTGGGAAGTCGAACGTAGTGGCTAATGCTTTGAGCAGGAAGGCTAGTGAGATGCTTGCCTCGTTGTACATCTCCAAGGACCAAGAGCATCTTAACACTACGGGTTGGAGATTTTTCCCATGCTGAGGATTGTGTGATGGTTTCATCGTTCCAAGTGGAACCGCAGATTGTTTCCAGCATTCGAGCAGCTCAGAGGACCGATCCGTCTATCCACGAGTTGAAGATGAAAGTCAAGGCTGGCGAACTTGAGGACTATTTTGTCTCGTCCGATGGTTGTTTGGTTTCCGAGGCAGATTGGTTGTGCCCAATTTGATCGATTTGAAGGAGGAGATCCTTCGTGAGGCGCATTGTAGCAGACATAGTGTTCATCCTGATGCATGGAAGATGTACCATGAGTTGGGTAGCCGCGGCGGATCCGGATCACGCCTCCCGGCGAGGCAGCGGAAGAACAAAAACAATACCGGGAGACGATCAATAAAATTTAAAATTCAAACATGCTATGACATTCATAGGGCGTTTAGATCACTACCTTGCTGGCAACTCGTGCCTGTCTCCCACCAGTTCCTCGAGGAAACCGTCACTTCACGGTAGATTGCGGTAGACTACGTCAATCAAGTCCACGACCGGAGACGGGATTCCTTCGTCAGCCTACACTAGAAGGCCTGACGAGATCGGCGCGGACGGATTCTCCTCATCAAGATTGGCCGAAACAAGTTCCGGCGAAGCGGCGGCGGCGTGCACCGGGCGGCGGCGGCGAGGCTTTTGAGAGGAGGGGGCGGCGGCTTGGAGCTAGGGTTAGGGTTTAATTGTAGTATAGTATTAAGTTATGAAGTCTAAGATTAAGTCTATATTAAATAGACTTAATGATGGGTTTGGATTCGGCCCAACGGGTCCGGGTCCAACGGATGAACATTCGGTTCATCCCCATCACCGAGACTTCATCGTAACTTCGATCGCCGATCAGATCGGACCGATCGATTCAGTTTCCAAAACTGAATAATATGATCTGAAAAACCATTTTTCAGAACCCCAGTGCAAAAATGACCGTTTTGCCCCTCAACATCGGCAAATCACGATTTGACCTCTGTTGACTTTTGGGAAGTCGCACTCCCCAAAATCCTCTTCGTATGCTCAACACATTGAGCTGAGTATCCGTGCAGGAATCTCGAATCCAGTACTTGTGTGACCCTCAATGGTTCAAGGATACAGCTAGCCGTGGGTCCACAACCATTGTGGTTCCGGAATCACAATTCCGGACTTGCCCATCGGATCATGGTAAGAGCGTGTATCAACATCACCCCATGATCCCCTAGGTATCACTGATAGTGCCTGCAAGAACCAGTTGGTCGTGGTTAGGGTACAATACGGTCCTTTCAATCCATATATCCCGATCAGATCAACGACCATTGGTAAATCGAGAGTCGCTATAGATCCGATAGCCATACGTACATCTTGGATATCGAATAGTGACATCGCGAGTGTAAGTAGGTAAACACATTTACCTAAAACACTTCTAGTCCTCTGGCCAGAGATTTATACACTATTATCCCCTCAGATAGCATAGGATATCCACGCACGTCTGCGAGCGGTGAATCCTCGACAACGATGCATCGACTCCTACATGCATCGGGGTCTCACCCAATCCCGCCGCCTAATGACCCCAAGTGAGTCGGCAAACGGGTCAAAGTGAGACGCCTATCATGTAGAGTCTCAATGACGTTTCGATTCGTGAGGACTAATCAGTACAACCAAGACCTCGGACTTATACACTCGACAAATGGTAACCACTTGGAAAGTCCGAACGAGGGTAGTTCGATAGATCACCAGGTCACTATCTATCTGCATGCTCAGAACATCACAATGTTCCCTACCAATAAAACATGGTACTTCGCATCGCAGATACTAGTCTCTAGCTCGGGCGGCCTTATCCTCATTTTGACGGCCCAATCGACTAGGAACATGTTCAGAATACACAGTGACTATTAGATGTGTTTCATGATAGCCGTCATACCCACTATCACATCTAACATACACTTTAGTGTATTCTAGGTCATTACTCAACGCAATTGTTAATCATTATACAACACAATGAAAGTAAAGAATGTCATATGAATAAATGCGAATATCATATATAAATATTGTCATATACAAGAGTCTATGAACCCACACGCCACAAGTTGGCTAGTTGGGCATCTACTCTAACAATCTCCCACTTGCCCTAAAGCCAACTACTCATCAGACGTAGTCCCATTGTTTCGCGATGTTTTTCAAACAACGGTCCTGGAAAGGGCTTCGTAAGTGGATCAGCAACGTTGTCCGCAGAG